>CM031239.1:227475160-227701127 GCA_018340775.1 Taxus wallichiana var. yunnanensis
GTAGTACATTTAGAGAATCAAGCTTGTAATTCATCATAAAACCAAATTAAACAATCGAACATCCTATCGGATCTGCGTGCCTTTACCACTTACGGCAATCATCTCAAAAATTTTCAACATGGGTCAGTTCGGTGAACCGAGGCATGATAAGCACTAATTCTTAAAACAATTGCAATCCACCAATTGTTTTCATTATACAACTTTGTTTAAATGAAATCATTTCACCAAACATGTAAACATATTTCGTGACTATGATTTTTTTATAATGCAAACATGACTATAAACGCGTGACTCATATTGTAGTTACTAAATAGTCCTAGATACTTTTTAGATATTTCTTCATAAATATAGTGACCAAGAAGAAAAATGTATCCAAAAACAACTATCCATCTAAATCCCAAGACAAAGAAACATCCGATGCCGAGACCATTTCATTCAACATAATAAAATGAATATCATAACAAATCATGAATCCATCAAAAGTGTTAAAAAAATTCCAACGATTAAATATAAATATAACAACATATACATTACAAAATAGAAGAAGAAAGAAACCGAGACATTGATTTCCTTCCATTCATGCTCATGGCCGAGCATCTGTACCGTCCTCTCAAGAGTAATAAATTCACATTATACGCATACTGACTAAGCCCGAGTCGAGACCATAGGAAGAACTACAGTTCGTAAAAAATTCAAGTATAAAAATTACCTGTAGCTTACTGAGCAATACAATAGCCCTCATGGCAAGGCAGTAATAAATAATCCAACAAATAGACTTAACATAGCTTTCCATATTATTCAACAAACGAGAAAATATCCAATGCCATCGCTTGTCAAGGCACAACTATTAACTCTTTATCTCAGTCAAGCACAAGACTAGATAATCACAATAACAAAAGACGTAACCATGCACAATCACAACATCAATCCCACTGAGTCGAAACACTCAGCAACATACAGCTCAATCTAATCCCTACTAACACAGCAAGGACTTAAATCCAAAGCCGAAATCAAAAGAATAACCTCTTTATCACAGTCAAACAAGAGGCTAGATAACATTAAAACAAATGATGTTTCCATATGCATATATAGTGACATTCACACTGAATCTAACACCAACATGCACAGCTTCATTCAACTGAAATAAATCCCTACGTTTATACAACATGGGTGTAAATTAGAAGTCGCTTTAAGGAAATAATAACCTCAACAAGATCTTCATAAAATTCCTCATCAAATCATTATTTTCAACAAGTTTCATCCGAGCTGAGATAGTGCGAATACAACAAGGACTCATATAGAGTCGAGTTTAAAAAGTAAACACAGCGTGGACTAGATCAGTAGTTGAATTCATATGAAAACATTCAAGGTTTCCAACTAATTCAACACCAATAGTCTTCACAACTAAACTTCTACAGAAGTCTAAATACAAGATACATATTAAGGACTCCAACAGAGCCAATATCAATAAGTATTCACAACCAAGCTTATACAGAATTGAAACACTGGTTACATATCCAGGACTCCAACTGAGTCAATAACCACAGTATTCACAACTGAGCTTTATACAGAAGAGAAAAACATAATATACGATTCAAGGATTCAAAAGGAGTCGAACCCATGTAGTATTCACAAATAAACTTCTACAGAAGTAGAAATATACAAGATACATATTAAATTCAAGAATTCCAACTATACCCATAACATACGGTATTCATGATTTGAACTCCTACAGTAGAAACATATGTTACCTTTCCAGACTCAAAAGGAATCGAACCCATATAGTATTCTAGATTAAACTTCTCGAAGTTAAAAATACTATCTATTCAAGGATTGCAACATATCCAATAACATACGATTATTCACGACAAAGCTTCTCAGAGCCAAAACATACTATCATTAAAAGAAGTATAAACAACAAGGCTTCTACAGAAGTCGATATCAACCAAGAAAACTTTTCATGGACTCCAATAGTGTCTATTTCAAACATTACCCTTGCAAGCATTTCTTCAGAATCCATCGAAATGCAAAACATAGCAGGATAATTCAACAACACGAAAACAAAAGTACACTCAAGTGAAATCAATCTGAAAAGTCGAGCCGACATGAAAACACAACAAGACACTTCATGCACTTACTACCAAAAAAGCGAGTGAACCAAAACTCATCTCGAACAGAGTTGTTCTAATGAAATCATTTGAAGGAAAGCAAGATTTTTAAAATTTAGGGCCTAACATGCCTGGTAATGCCGCTTAAAAATCTGAAGAAGACCTCTGAAAGAGCTCGAGCCTTCTCCTCTTCTTCCACGTTAGTTTCAACAACAATAATTTGTTATTTCCATGCCTTATAAACTTTCCTCGACAAAGAAAAGAGCTAGTTATTCTCATAGTTTCCATGCAACCAAGTAGTGGTTTCAAGAACCAAAGTGATCAAACAGAGAAAAAGAAAATGGAGCGCATGAAAAACCAAACAAACAACCGCTTTTCATTTTGCATGTCTTCCCGAGAAATCCCGAGTCTCGGAGACCGAGTTCATTAATTGCATTAACTCCAAAATTCCCGCTCAATCTCCATTACCACCAACCGCCATAGTTGGCGATGGAAAAAACAAATCAAAGACCATTTCTAGATTTGGCAACTCACCACGTCGGCCTTGATGGCCATTTGAAACCTCCACTAATTCCTTGTCCTTCATGCTTATCTCCTTCATTTAATGCCATAGAAACTACGCCCATGGCTTCGCACCCTTCATAGGTCCCCTTCCTCCACTAACATTAGTTATGTTAGGAACATAGGTTAGATCATAAGGTGATACTTAGTCTAACTTCCTTAGTGCTAGGTTGCTAACCTTAGGAACATTTAGCTTATAGCTTAGGGCTAGGTTAGATTAACACTAATCCAACCCATAGGTTATTAACCTTAATAAATCCAGTTTAGGTCTTAACAATTAAAATCGTTTAGTATAAGAACCAACAAATATACATTCACGAAAAGGATTCATTCCAGCACTGATAATAAGCTAGTAGTATAAATGTATCTGAATTTATTACCTGGCTCAAGATCAAGACCTTCCTGATATTACGATATCGGGAACCAATTCATTTAACAAGATCAGCCTGAGTTAACTCCTGAATTACTCATTCCACACATTCGGACCTTGCAACCTTCGTAAGGTCTATAATTTTTGTTCATCCAGAATAAACTTAAAACATCTCTTGGATCAATGCCACTGATCCAAGGCTGAGTCATATAGACGGGTAAATCCACAATTTATTCCGAAATCAGATTAAACTCAGGTGTAAAAATGAAAGAAATAAAAGAGTCCAAGCATATCCTGGCTCAGTCAAAGATCTTCAAATGAAAGAAGATACAATCTATATCAAGCATGACTTCACAATCAAAGGAACACATCCTTTTACAGAAGAAATCATATATCAACACTTGAATGCTCAGGAGGAAGTAACAACAGTTCAGAGTGTTACATAAATAATCGATGGAAACTACAATATACTTATATTGGTGTGGGGAAGTTGGAAGTGTACCTACAATATATATTCCAAAATTTTCAAAGGGATCAAGTGGAATAATAGGGCATAATAGAGATGATGAAGTCTTACGATTCCCACATGTTTGAAAAATATCACATGTCTTACAATAATTATAACAATCTCTAAATAGAGTTGACCAGTTATAACCCGGATCCTAGATCCTTATTACTATAAGTTGTCCAAATAATTTTCCTCCACATGTACCATTATGGAATTATTCTATTATCTCCTTACCTTGATCACATCCAAATGCCCTCTTGTATCGTCCATTAGGCCATATCCTAAATAATACTCCATGTAAAATAGAATATGGACGATCGGCTTGAGTAATCTTACTCTTATTTTTTCATTGGCACCATCAAAAACTTAAAATAATTCATATAATTCCAAATATCTATGTATTCACTAGGGATTGTGTCAAGGGATAACAATGTTACATCCGGGAAATCATCATCATCATCACAAGATGAACCTAAACCATCATAAGCTTGAGAGAGTGCATCTCGCATTGACATGCTTCTTTCTGGCCTATCTATAATATCAAATTCAAATTCATGTAGAAAAATTATCGATATTATTATATTTACTCGATGGGTTGGGCCTATTTATAATATATTTTAGACCTTGATGATCTATTATAACTGTAAATTTCTTCCCTAGTAAGTAATTTCTAAACTTCTTTATAGTAAAAATCATAGCTACTGACCTCTTATTCAGTCATAGTATAGTTTACCTCTTCACTACTCATTTTTATACTCCCAAAGTAAACTAGATGATCCTTCCCATTTTCATCCTTTTGGATCAGAGTACTCCCGAGTCTTCTATCTCCGGCATCAATATACACTGATGAATGGATTTCTCCATTTTGGATTCCTCAAAATAGGTGAAGACACTCGAAGCTTCCTTTAGCTTCTCAAAAGCTTCATGTGCCTTCTTCCTAGTTCATAAGTAACATCCTTCTTCAATAAATGAGTTAGTGGCTATGAAATATCTCGAGAAATTCTTGATGAACCTTTTATAGTAACCCACATGACCTAAAGACGATCTTAACTTACTTCTATTCATAGAAATGGTAACTCTTTGAATTTTGAAACTTTATCGAGGATTGGTACCAATACCATCTCTAGATACAACATTCCCTATAAAAATTCCTTTAGAACATCCAAAGTGTAGTCATGTTTATGCACTTTCAAAGAACAAGGAAATCCCATGTGCGTCAACCTATCACCCAATGGGACATTAGGTGCTCACACGAGGCACGCACGGGCATCGAGCCCCTCCTTTATGTGAGTTATGTGAGAATGCATTAGTTACGATAAAAAACTTAAGTGAAGAGATAGGAAACAAACCATACATTCATCTTAGAGATCAAAATGGGCTTCTAGACCAATGTATTTATTCATATAAGAAAATAATTATAGAACATAGATCTGAATCATAACAGAAAGGAAATGCACAGGGGTTTACACCCACTCATATGAAATATATATAAAACTGATCCATAAAGATATAAGTAAAAACTGGAACCACATTACATTTACTTGAGGCAATCACGAGAACCATATAATAGTGCAAACCAATGTCATGCATCAGAACTGGACTTTAGCCCTTCTTAGTATAAAGAAAAATATTCACACCCATCTCCTTGATATAACATATTCCTACAGATCCTCTAAACCCAACCCATAGAGCTCTCACAATATTTCTATATAGCCTTGCCTATTTCCATTCTTGTTATCTATATCCTTCCCTTTTCTTCTACCAGGTGCTTGTATATATAGCCTTAGTAAGCACCGCCATGCCTTTTTGAAATAGTAGATTGATTGTCAAGTGTCCAAGTGGTCCTCCATGGGAGAATACTCCTTTCAACGCAAGCTCTCCATCCTTCACCATGATGACATTTAAGAATCTTCTAATGCAAGGTATATTCCTTTTGTGGGCACCGAGTTTCTGTGTTGACATCTTATCCACTCTGCACAGTCGGGTCATGCATTCCTCATGTTCTATCCAATATGCTGAATATGGATAAGTCCCAAAACCTTTGCTTTACCTTTCATGCACACCACTAGTTTTGCACGCCCACGCACCTTCTTTTACTTAGCCAATATTTGAGGGGCCCAACATCACCCCACACTACGCCTATTCTTTGTCCTTGGGATTATCTTCTCAATGAATAAAGAATGACTGTCCTTACATAGTTTGGGGAAAGAATAAGGAATGAAGAATTTGGGGAAAATAAAATAATGGGGAAACTATTATTACTTCTACAAGAGGAGATGGAAATCTTTCTACACAAGTTTACCTCCAAGTTATTCCAAGTATCAACCTCATTCTGCTTCTATTGAAAGAGGTCGCCGACTAGGAGATAACCTCTTCAAAGCTTATCCCTTCTCCTTGGGTATTCATTATTTCCATGATACCTTCCAATTTTTGTTCTAAACCCTTGAGCATTTCCATCCTTTGAGTGATCCAGGGATACAACTCCTTCAACTGGTTTTGATTGATCCTGCCGCAAGGTCTTAATAGCCTCGATTTCTTCTCAACCTCACTTAGAATTTTTTTCATGTTCCACTCAATTCCCCTTATTCTTCTCTTGAACTCCTTGATCTTTTCTTCATGAGTGGTGACCAGAATTCTCACCACTCTATCTCTATTGGTGCAGTTGTCATAGGAAGCCTCAACGACTTAGGTGGTAGCTTTCACATCAGTAAGGACTTTCTTGTACTGAGCAACAATTGCCATAACCTTCATCTTGTCCTCCTTTTCTTTACATGTTGATTCCTCTTCTAGTAGATTCCAATGCCAGTGGTCTCCTTTCCATTTTTAGGATGTGGGTCAAGCCTCTCTGGCTCTCCAAAGGTGGATCCATACTTCTACTGGTGGTGTTAGATCTAGATGCTTCAAGACAATGGCATCTATGATCATCTCTACTTTCTTGTAAACCTCGTGCACCCTTTCCTTCTCTTATTTTAACTCATGCCTTAGTTAAGCGCTGATTAGTTCCTCCTGCTTTAATTCCTTGGTTCTTTCCTCAAGATCTTCTTCCTTCTTCTCTAGTTCTACCTCTAGGAACTTCACCATGTCGTTCCTCCCGAAGATCCTAGCTTCTTCAATCTAAACCTTGTTCAACGCATTACAGATTTGTTCATAATATCTACTTAGCATTTACCAAGGGGTTATCTCCTTTTGACTTTGGTACCTTCATTATTTCCCCTTGGCTTACTTTGAATTCTGGATCATCGATATGGGACTCAAATTCCTATAAATAATTTTCCTCATGCGCAAGGGTATGCACCTTCCTCATCAAATGATGCCATAGCCAAGAGTTGCTCCATTACTACGGTGCTTTGAAAATTTGTGCAACACCTTGTTTGGATCATCAATATAGCCCATCCTTTGAGCTTGTGATGATTTTGTGCTCTTTCTCCTCATGTGCATGGCCTTAGAAAAGCTTACAACCAAACTGGGATCTTCTTCCATGCTACCATATTCCTTTTTTACATTCTCCTTTGTTTCCTTCATCACCAGTCTGCATTTTGTTCCATCTCTTTCTCTATCAGGTCCTCGATGATTTTTTCTACCTCTTTAACTATAGCCTCACCTACCAATTCCTTTGTGAGGCTTGGGTTCCTTTTTTCTTTTGTAATTTATTTTCTTACCCCTTTGTCTTGAGTATCCTCCTTTTCCTTGTCATTATTCCTCTTGACAAAGATGTACTCATTTTATTATTCCTCTCCTTCCTCCTCCGAGTCATGTACTTCAAATATGGGACGGCCTTGTACTACCTCAAGTTCATCATCATCATCATCATCATCTCTTTTTCCTCTATATGCCTCCAAGCTCTATGTACCCTCTAAGTCATCCTCTTCTGCCACACTCTTCTTCTTTCTAATAGGAGATTCTACTTCCTCTTCCTCCTCCTCTGGTGACTTCTCCTGAGTGATGGGTTCTTTGTGCTCCAGTGCTTCTTCTTCTAGATTATTTTCTTTCACTGGGGACTTCTTTCTCCCTACGTAGGTACTAGGCTTAGTGCTTTGCCTCTAGTGAGCTTACCACTTGTGTAGTCTGAACACTTGGTGCTTTCGTACTCTTCTCTTTCCCTATTCTTTGGCACATGATTTTTCTTTCCTATGGGGTCTTCTAAGATGGATACATTATTTTCCAAGTAATTTTTGGCCTTATGTGAAGGTATATTCTTGATGCTACCCTTCCAATGATTGGTAATGTTACACGATTCATCATTTATATCTCATGGAATACATATCTCTCCATGTATGAGCACTTCTTGGGGTAGACTAACTTCCGGCACAACTCGCTATGGTCTTGATCCACCTCACTAAATTCAAACCTTAGTCTCTTAAACTATTTAAACCTATTCACCCCCACTTGGAAGTATTGCGCGGTGAAGGAGAAGGGTAGTTTGCACCATAGACCCATGTTTTCATCTATCAATCTAAATCTACTAATGCATAAGTGTTGATACACTGCAAATTCTACCTCTCCTTTCATGAGCATGGGTAACTACTCTAGAATCCTCCATTCCACCCCAAACACGTCCCTCATACACTTGTACCACTTCTCTAAGTGCACCTTGTGAGTGGTTGTCATGGTCTCACAAGTATATTTCATGAACCTCTTTGCAGGTGAGGGATCCTCTTCTGGGTATTCCCAAAAAAAGCTTTCCGGCCCATTGGGCACTCGGATCTCCAAGAAAATAATTGTGAGGAGGACATTTCCAAATAGTATCTTCTTGCCCTCTTGTGCGCTACTAATGATTTCATCCATGATGAAAGTGAACAAGTTGTAGATGGTCCCCTTAGATATTTTTTGGTATACATTCAACCATGCCTTGTTCACTTGAGTACATATTTCTTGATCATTAATCTTGGTTACTAAAAATGCGGCCATCCTCATCATGGGGTCTAGAATATTTGCATTGTAAAAGTATCACAATCCTTTCTTGTAGTCATACGTGGCTATTGTTTCCTTGATGGCCTCCTTATCACTTAGGTCATCATCAATGTTATCCCCCTCATAGATAAGGCATGTGAACTTTGAAATCAACTAGGGAGTTTTGTGCATCTTACGCCCCTAAAATAAAAATGGTCTTCATTAACACACACCATTAGCCATTGATAGAGGCGCTCGGGTTTTCTTCAAGTAACCCGAGTAACCCCGATTCATAAATTTGTAGTAACCCCGCCTTCTTCGCTTTAACTTTTACTTTGTTGTTGTATATGGGCATGCCCTCTAGTGTCCTCTTATTTTTGGGGTGAACCAACTCAAAAGCCATTTCTTTTTTTGTGGTCTTTGGTGCGATGATTATAGTCACTTACAGTCATTTTCCACAAATGAGACTCCCATTATTTTCCTAGCAATACCCCATCCGGGTATTACATCTCCATGTACCACTCTTCATTTGTGCTTACGGTGGCATCTATTTGCTTCCCCTTCCCCTTGCCCTTCTACTTTTTAGGCGATATGGTTGTTTTCTTTAGTTTCATCCTTCTCGGTTAGGTTACACTTTAACCATCTTCTCCTTACTTTTCTCTACCACTTTATCTAACCCTAAGGCTCAATATTGCAAATAAATAGTCCTAACACTATGACCGTAACACCTGAACCTGTTGTTACTTTCTCCCGAGCATACAAGTGTTGATATGTGATTTCTTGTATAAGGATGTGTTCCTCGATTTAGAAATCATGCTTGATATGTACTTGTATTGTCTTTGCAGACATGAGATCTTGACTTAGTCGTAATGTGATTAGACTCTTTTATCTATTTCATTTTATATCTGAGTTTAATCTGATCTCGGAATAAATTATAGAGTTATCCATATATAAGATCTAGTCTTGGATCGGTGGAATTGATCCAAGTAATGCTTTAAGTTTGTTCATGATGAATTACAATCACGGACTCAACTTGAAAAGCAGGTTGCAAGGTTTAGCAGCATTGAATAAGCTAGTCAGGAGTATGACTCAGGCTGATCAAGTGAAATGGATTGGTTCCCGATATCGAAGAATATCTGGAAGGTCTCGATCGTGGACCAGGTAATAATTCGGTTACATATGATTCTGCAGCAGAACAGGAGCTAACCCTGTTCAAGAAGGTATGATATAGGTCTTTTCTGAGTGTACAGAATGTAGACCTAACTGGAATTATTAAATGATTAGTAACCTAAGACTAAACCTAACCTAGGGGTTAGATTAGTGTTAATCTAACCTAGACCTAGGCTATGTGTTAATGTCCTAAGTTAGTATCTATGTTATGGAAGTTAGATTAGGTATTAACCTAAATTCTAACCTAAGATACTAACCTAACTATGAGCAAGAATGTAAAGGGGCCTATGGAGGGGTGCGAACCATGGGGCGTTTTCTATGACATTTAATGCATGGGATAAGGATGAAGGACAGGTTTTGGCGAGGTTTTAGCAATGAAACTAAACTAAGTGATGTGGCACTTCGCCAAAACTGGAAATGGACTTGGGATTTTGTTTGACTATCACCAATTCTAGCGGTCGGTGGAAGTGGAGTTTTAGCGGGAAAGTTGGTTTAATTGCATTCAATATTCTCGGTAGTCGAGCTCGGAGCTTCATGAAGGCATGCAAACAGGAAGTTTGTTGGTTTGTTTGGCTTGTCGCGATTTTCAAGTTTCTCTCTGCCTGTTCACTGGTTCTTCGCACCAGTCTTCTTTGTGTTGCATGGCAAGTATGAGATTATCTAGCTCTTTTCTCTGGCAAGGAGAATATATATGCCATGGAGATAGCAAAATTTTGTTGGTCACTCTAACTTGAAGAAGGAAAAGGAAGTCTCGAGCTCTTCCAAAGGTCTGCTTTGGAAATTTGAGCAAAAATCCAGGCATGTTAGGCCCTAACCTTTAAAAATCTTGCTGTCTTTCAAGTGATTTCATTAGAACAACTCTGTTCAAATGTTTTGAGAAAATAGATGATTTCTATGGAGGTCTTGTTTGATTTTTGGTACTTTATCTCTTCTGGTTTGATTTTTCAATTTCCCCTTGATGGGTGTTTATTAAATTCGAATTGTGGCTCTATTTCTTTGTGTATTCATTCTGGCTTAAATATGTGAGGTATATATATATATATATATATATATATATATATATATAAAGTATGAATGCTCGGCCTGTTTGGCGAGAGCCCATAGAATATACCTGTGTTAGGTATAGGCCACTGTTATGTTGTCGATTTTTGGTCACCGTTTCTTGTTGTGGAAACTGTATGAAGGGATACTGATGGATATTGTGTGATTGATCAGTTATATTGATCCTTTGGAAGCTCTGTCGTGGTTTTTGGTGACAGTGGCTAATGATACTTTTTGGGTTTCGTTTTGTCTTCTATTTGGTTGGGAACAGGTAACTATTGTGTTACCATAGTCTTTACGACCCAGTGGAAGTTGTTTTCCTTGTTATTGTGGTAACAGGGTTTAACCGTTAACTGTATACAATATTGAGATATTTATATTTTATTTGAACGACTCAGTGGAGTCCTCTGAATGAGTCGTATATTACTATCCACTGCTGAGAATATAGATTCATCCTTGAGTTTTGTTAATTGAATTTCGTGGAAGTCTTGTAGAGGTAACAGGTCTTTTGACCTCTGTTATTTGTAATAAATAATGGATATAGACTCCCTGGGTATGCATTTGCATTTCTTTTGTGTAAGCTGTTCGAGAGTTTTGACGAGGCTCAGTTGAATTCCTTGCTATGAAATGGGTATTTGATTTGCTTACACTTGATTTGTTCTGAATGCTTGCCATAGATGGCATAGAAGGATTCATCAACTAATTTTATCTTACACTGTTGTTGGGTTCCTCGGTTATGGTATAAACCCATTCACGGTATGTAATGTGTATATATAGATTTATAATTGTTGTAACCTGAACGACTGAGGAGTCGATTGAATGATTTATATTTATATTTGAACCGCTGTTCAGGTTGAATATAATTGAATGATGGTAATTGTTGTGCCAGCGACTTAAGGGAATAACATGTATTTCGATCTTTGTTATTTTGATAAGATTCCTTCGCGTCGCAGGGATTTTGTGATACAGATTCTTTAGGTGTATATTTACGTCTTCAATCTGTGCAAATTTGTGTAAAAGATGGGCAAGGTACAGCCGGTTTTCTTGTTTTGAATTCGGTAATCGGATTTGCTTGCCTGATGTTTAAATAAGCTCCATTGTTGGGCTCGGATGTAATCGTATGCAATTATTTGTCTTATTGTTGTTCGGATTTATATGAACTCTTGGAAGGTATCCTGTATTGCTTGAACCTTATTGAATCTGATTTTTGGGACACTGTCGTTTTGTCACTGTTCCTTGAGTATGAATGATTATCTTGTATCCTGGCTCTGTTGAAGTGAGTCGTGAATACCATACTTAGGTTTGAATGCGCCCTGGTGAGAATAGATATGCTATGTTCCTTTCTGTTTACTTCAGTCCGATTTAGACTGAGCATGTTTCGAAATTACTGTGTGGTCATCTTGGCATAGTCTTTAGGAAACCTCAAATTGCTTAATGCAATGAAGTCTGTTGTTTACAGCGTTATGCTAAAGGTTCCTTGATTTCAACTTGTGTCGAAAAGCCATACTGTGTATAAAAGGAACTAGTATTGGGCTTAAGGTTGATATATGGGATTGTTGATGTGTTAGCTGCTGTACAGGAGTTTTGCTGTGTTTTATTTCTTGATTTAAAATAGTGATTCTTCCTGTGGCTTGTCGGACTTGTTCATATACATACTGGATGAATGTTTTCCATAAGTGGAGACGGTACAGTAGTGAACTTGTGTGAAAGGAAGTATGAATGATATGTTTCTTTCTCTTCAGTTATTTAATATTTGTTGATATCTGTCTAATAGTGGGAATTGTTTTGTAACATATTGGTAGAATCACGAATTGTTATGATATTTTCCTTTTTGGATGAATGAAACGATCTGTCCAATGTTGTGATTTTGGATTCAATGATTGTTTGTATACATTCGTTCCTTGATTCTTAATATTCGATGGAATATTTGAGAAGTGATTAGGACTATTCTGTAACAATGATAGAGTTACATATTTGTAGTCATTTTGTATTACAAAGGCATAGTCTGAATCATGTTTACTTGTTTGGATTATTGATATCATTTAAACAGGGTGTTTAATGAAAACAATTGATGGATTGCAATTGTTTTAAAAGTTAGTGCTTATCATGCTCAGTTCATCGAACTGACTCATGTTGACTATTTTTGCAGATGGTTGCCGTAAGTGGTAAAAGCAATGCAGATCTGACAGGATGATCAGATTATTTAATTGTTTATAATGAATTACAGCTTGATTTTATAAATGTACTATATGTGGAAAGAGGTTTCTTTTCCGTTAAGCATTGTATCAAGTATGTTGTTTGCATAAAATGTAATTGTATAGTTCTGAAAGGAATGGAAATAAGTATTTGATACTTGTGTTGTATTCTTACTCTGATAGTTGACCTTTTTCGGTTTATATACCTGAGTGGCAAGGTTATCTTTGTGTAATTTGGATGCTTTTGTGATTGACAATGAAAGCTTACAAGAAAAGTGGTTGAATTCATATGAGTGTTTAGCAGATCTTATTGTTCTAGCAAAAGCAATTTTTAATTTAAACAATTGTCTTTCTAAAAGATAGGTTAAAATGAACCTAAGCAGAACGCTAAACAAGTTGAATTAAATTAATGATCCCTAGTCTTGAATATGACAGGACAACACTTATTTGGATTCTTAATCATTTGCATCCTTATACTAATAAGTATGATATAAATTCAGTTAAGAGAACTGATATAATCAAATGGAGTTCAGATGGCAATCTCATGTGAAGGTTATGAGATATTGTCCAATTCTGTTGTTTTAGAATCAGGTGTATTCTAATGACTCCTTGATGAGAGCTTGACCTTAATACCTCTACCATGTAATGGGATTTATAGAGGAAGGTCGTCTTAAGATGAAGAATCCAGGGATCGGGAAAGGCTAACCTTAGGGAAAAGTCTTCAAAGTAATTTAAACTCAAGTGCGTAACACATGTTTTTAAGTAGATCTTTTCGAGGTGGATTTAAAGGTTGATGACACAAGTCAACTACAAGGTTGTACCTCTGAGAAGATTAGGATCTTCTCAAAGATACAACAATGCAGGTGACTTATGGCGACACCCTTTGCATTAATCACTAAGATTTACACTTAGTTTTCGAACGAGTTACTCAGGGTCCGATTAAGAACGTGGTCATGTTATAAGGCTGCCTAGGAGATTCGGGGTATCATGACACACTGGTTGAACTGCAAGGTTGAACCAGTATGTCACCATATCCCTAATCCTCGTGGGCATCCATATAACATTATCACCTTGTTAATCTGCCTCCGAGTGATTCAGTTGTGAAAGGAAGGACTGACAGTAGTCAGAATAAGACATTCTATATAACATAAGAATGGGGTGAAGGGCGTATTCCAGATTGGCCAGTATGCCATTAAGGAATACGAGACATAAACAAGATGTTTCAAATCTTTGGCCAAAGTATTGTAGTTCTTGATTGCGTTGTCCTAATTCACCTAGTCTAAGGGATGAGATGCCGATGAATAATAGTAACGATTATTCAGTTAGGTTCCTTAGACAGAGCATTCTGAATCCCAGAGTAGGGAAGAGAACCGCAAGAGTAAAGTGTTATCTAAAAACACCAACTCTTTTTACTCATGAATAGATCGGTAGATTACCGAGTCATGGAATGAATAGATCGGAAGTAATCCGAGTCATTAAAGCTGCATATGGTTGTCTATTATATGAATGGTTATTTGATTTGTGAGTTCTAAATTATGTATTTAGAACCAGGATGCAATTATCAAAAAAAAAAATTCACTTGTTCTAAGGTATAAAATGGGGATGTTACAATGACCTAGCCACCAAACACTAATCGAACAATTCTTCCACAAGAAGACGCTTCTCAACAACTTCCTCCATGCCCGTGTACTCCTTTCCTACTAGTTTTTGATCTAATCTATTCATGTCCTCTTATATTTATTAAAATTTTCTTCGCATAGATTGATTTAGGATTCCTAGTTTGGGAGAACTCTTTTCACTTTGTAAACACAAGAAAAATAATGAACTACTTGACTTCTTATTTATAGCTTTTCCTTCTTTCCAGCATTAAATTATATTTTACCTACCACCGTAATTAGTGCTAAATGCAGATTTTTCCACCAATCGACCTTACGCACCTTCACTTGAGCACCCAATCTTGTGAAAATATTCTTCAACCTTCTCGCGTGTAAACAATACATCCTGACAAAAGAATCTTATGCACATGTCAATAGCACCAAAGGCACTTCTTCTTTCCTTCACTTGATTTTTTTCTCTCACCTACCTTGTGTTGTTTCTACGCTTCTTCCTCCTCTATACATGGTTTCTCTGAAGTCTTATCCTAACACCAACCTTTTTTCCACCTCTTCTTCCATGCACTTCCTTCATCCTTGTGCACTTTGTATCCATCAACTAGGCCATTCACCACAACTTCTACTACCAGTTTAACTTGTATTACATGCCTATAGTTTGCATCACTCCACCCCACACTAAAAATATGTGTGGTCCTCTGCGCATACACAACATTCGAAAAGTAATGTCGTTACTAAAGACTCCAAGGTGTAAAACAAACAATAGAACAAATGACAAGAAAGGGAAACACAAGAAAGGAAATTGCATAAAGGAAAAATTTAAACTAACTGGTCATAATGCCTTACTAAACCACCAAGAAGACTTATTTATACTAGAGCTTCACCTACTCCCATTGAAATGGCTTGCAAATATCATCCCATCCAAGCACTCTCAACTGGCACATGCCTAAATTAAGGATGTATGAGATGATATAGGGTCCTAACCAATGGAATTTCAACTTTCCGATATGGCACAAAAACTTGGAATCATATAACAATACCATCTTCCCGACCTCAAATTGTTTATTTTTGATGTGGCGGTCATGCCATAACTTTTGTTTATCCTTTTCATCCTTTTGAATCCACCTGTCTAATGATCGTATCTCATCCAATTTCATCAATTTGTCAATCCTTTCCTCTATCACTTATTCGTCGTCCAATCCTCTTATGCACAATATGTGTAGAGAAGGTAACATGAATTCAACAGATAGACAACCTCTATACCAAACACCAATTGAAATGGTGTATATTTATTCAACCTCTTGTCGGTTTTCCTATACACCCATAGAACTACTAATAATTTGTCATCCTAATCTTGTCTACCAACGTCACAAATTTTGGTTAGGGTATGACTCATTATTTTATTAAATGTTTTGGAAGTTCCATTTTATTGCAAAATGGTAAGGGGTAGTCTTATGATGAGTCACCATGAACTCTATTAATAGATTCTGGATGGTCTCATTTAGGAAATGTGTACCCCTATCACTAGTTAAGCTCAACGGTCATCCATACCTTGTAATAAAAATTTCCCATAGAAACCTAGTCATGTTGTAGCCACTGCATACAATCCTTGGTAGGCATTTCTTCTGCCCATCTTGTCAAATAATCTTTGCAAGTGATTACATAGTGTGATCCCATCCTATGTGTGGATAGAAAAATGGGGCCTACAAAATCTATGGCCCACTTTTTAAAAGGCTTTGTGCTTGGAATAGGGCACAAATGCATTTCATCCATCCTCCCGGTTTTCCAAGGTGATGAAAATGATCACATGCCTTGCAATACTCTTTCTGCATATTAATATAGGGTCTCCCACCACAACCCATCTTGTAATATATTACATGTAGTGGCATCCCCTATAGAGTGTCCACCTACACTTCCTCCGTGTGCCTCCTCCATAATACTCAGGCGCTCATATTCTAGCATACACTAGCACAACACTTCATCACATCCTAGTTTGTACAAATCACCACTAACCAAGGCAAGTAGGTGTGGTGTATATGGCTAACTACTTTCTCTCTAATGCTTTCATCCCTTCTGGTGCCACACACATTTTAAGAAACACCACAATATCCTCTAAGTCCGAGGGCACACGCCATAACCTAAATAGTTGCACTTCTAACATGGTATCCTTAATGCTTTGCACGTCCTCTCCTAAGTCAATTATGACAAGTGATCGGTCCAAAATTACTCTTTCTTGGATTGAAAACCACTGTGAACTCAATTTATTGGAATAGCAGGACCCATCAACATATGTGCCCTTGTAGAATGAGCTTGTTTACTAACTATTTTAATGTCATGTGGTCCGTGTACAATACAATAACCTAGTGTTGCTAATAGATATTTCCTAAACTTGTGCAATGCGTAGATCAGGTCCACCTCTTATTCCATGCACTTCCTTCATCCTTGTGCACTTTGTATCTATCAACTAGGCCATTCACCACAACTTCTACTACCGCTTAACTTGTATTACAGGCCTATAGTTTGCATCACTCCACCCCACACTAAAAAATATGTGCGGTCCTCTGCGCATGCACAACATTCGAAAAGTAATGTTGTTACCATTACCCAAGGTGTAAAACAAACAATAGAACAAATGACAAGAAAGGGAAACACAAGAAAAGAAATTGCATAAAGGAAAATTTTAAACTAACTGGTCATAATGCCTTATTAAAACCACCAAGAAGACTTATTTATAGTAGAGCTTCAACCTACTCCCATTGAAATGGCTTGCAAATATCATCCCATCCAGCACTCTCAACTAGCACATGCCTTAATTTAGGATGTCTAAGATGATATAGGGTCCTAACCAATGGAATTTCAACTTTCTGATATGGCACAAAAACTTGGAATCATATAACAATACCATCTTTCTGACCTCAAATTGTTTATTTTTGATGTGGTGGTCATGCCATAACTTTTTTTATCCTTTTCATCCTTTTGAATCCACCTAGCCAATGATCGTATCTCATCCAATTTCATCAATTTTTCAATCCTTTCCTCTATCACTTGTTCGTCGTCCAATCCTCTTATGCACGATATGTGTAGAGAAGGTAACATGAATTCAACAGATAGACAACCTCTCGTACTAAACACCAATTGAAATGGTGTATATTTATTCAACCTCTTGTCATTTTTCCTATACACCCATAGAACTACTAATACTTTGTCATCCTAATCTTGTCTACCAACGTCACAAATTTTGGTTAGGGTATGACTCATTATTTTATTAAATGTTTTGGAAGTTCCATTTTATCAGTAGATGGTAAGGGGTAGTCTTATGATGAGTCACCATGAACTTTGTTAGTAGATTCTGGATGGTCTCATTTAGGAAATGTGTACCCCTATCACTAGTTAAGCTCAACGGGCATCCATACCTTGTAATAATAATTTCCCATAGAAACCTAGCTGTTGTAGCCACTGTACAATCCTTGGTAGGCATTTCTTCTGCCCATCTTGTCAAATAATCTGTGCAAGTGATTACATAGCGTGATCCCATCCTATGTGAGGATAGAAAAATGGGGCCTACAAAATCTATGGTCCACTTTTTAAAAGGCTTTGTGCTTGGAATAGGGCACAAATGCATTTCATCCATCTCGCCCCCAGTTTTCCAAGGTGATGAAAATGATCACATGCCTTGCAATACTCTTTGCAATATTAATATAGGGTCTCCCACCACAACCCATCTTGTAATATATTACATGTAGTGGCATCCCCTATAGAGTGTCCACCTACACTTCCTCTCGTGTGCCTCCTCCATAATACTCAGGCGCTCATATTCTAGCATACACTCGGCACAACACTTCATCACATCCTAGTTTGTACAAATCACCACTAACTAACCAAAATAGGGTGTGTGTGTATATGGCTAACTACTTTATCTCTAATGCTTTCATCCCTTCTGGTGCCATACCCATTTTTAGAAACACCACAATATCCTCTAAGTTTGAGGGCACACGCCGTAACCTAAACAATTGCACATCTGACATGGTATCCTCAATGCTTTGCATGTCCTCTCCTAAGTCAATTCTAGACAAGTGATCGGGTCCAAAATTACTCTTTCTTGGCTTGAAAACCACTGTGAACTCAAATTCTTGGAATAGCAGGACCCATCAACATATGTGCCCTTGTAGAATGAGCTTGTTTACTAATTATTTTAATGCCATGTGGTCCGTGTAGAATACAAATGGTGTTGCTAATAGATATTTCCTAAACTTGTGCAATGTGTAGATCATGGATAGTGCTTCACGCTTGGTATTGGTCTAATTTTGTTCTATTGAAATTAAAAATTTTCTTCAAAACACAAGGGATGGTCAACAATCCCTTCACCAGGTTGTGCCAGTATTGCTCCGATAGTTGTACCAAAGGCATCCACATGAACATGGAAAGGCTTATCCTAAATAGGGAAATGGAGTATGGGTGTTGTGACAAGCCTTTCCTTCAAAGTGTTGAATGCCCTCTATTGGGCCTCTCCCCAATGAAAGGAACTCTTGTGTTTAAGAAATTACTCCAAGGGTACGAAAATCTTGGCATATCCCTTGATGAACTTCCTATAGTAACCCATATACCCAAAGAATTCACGCATGATGCTTTGGCTAGTAGGCTCCCCTAAACCCACAATGGCTGAAACCTTGGTGGGATCTGCTAGTAAGCCTTCCTTGTATATGATATGTCCCAATAAGATTACAAATGGGGTAGCAAAGACACACTTCTTGATGTTAAGGGATATCCTCAACTGCTGACACCTTTAAAACATTAGTCTTAAGTTATCACAATGGTCCTTGACTAGACCATACACAATCCAATCATCTAAATAGACCTAAATAAATTTAAGGACGAAGTCTTGAAAGGCGTGCACTATAATGCACGAGAACATAGAAGGTGCATTATTCAACTTAAAAGGAATGACCATATAGGAAAAAATTCCCCATTCAGTGGAAAAATTTGTCTTTCTCTGGTCTTCCTTTACAATCCTCACCTAGTGGTACCCTGAGAATCCATCTGTGAATGAGTAGACTTCGCGCCTTGACCACTCCCTCCAATATTTCTTCATGAACGGGGTAGGGAAGGAATCAATGACACATACTACATTAAGGTCTCTATATTTAACACAAATCTTGATCCTCCCTTCATTTTTGATGTTGATGACCATTGGGCTTATCCATTCGACTCTTCAACATCCTTAATGGTTCCCGATGCTATCATTTTGTCTATCTCCTCCTTAACCTGTATGCACAAATTTGGGTTCATCCGATATGGCCTCTTTTGGATTGGGCATGCACCTTCCTTTAGTTTTATCCTCATATCCTCTAAGGAATTATGGATTCCTTTGAGTTCATGATACCCATAAAGGAATAAGTCCTAAAATTCAGTAACAACATATTAATGATGTTTGATACCTCCTTCTCTCGAACAATATTCTCCAATGATAGCTTCCTTTGGTTTTGCTTGAACCCAATGTTAACCTTCTTCGTCTTCGGGGGGCTCATGGTAGGCGGGGTCCTTTCATTAGTGTAATCTATAACATCACACATACCTACAAAGTGGTCAAAATATATACTTTTCATTTCCTCTCCATCTATGACATAAACCATCTTTCTTATTTCCTTCCGTATGCATGCACACTCAAACCGTATTTCCTCTAACTCTCAGGTAAAGAGCACAGAATTAATAAATCCCTAACTTCTTCATCAAATTCTATCATAACTAAAGCTAGCATATTTACAACCATATTAAAATCATTTAAATGATCTACTACTGAACCATTCTCAGACATCTTCATATTAAACAACTTTTCATTAAAAATATCTTATTTGAGGAAGAGGTTTTTTCATACAACTTCCCTAATACATCCATCAGTTCTTTTGTAGTCTTTTTCTTTAAAACATTAAATAATACAAGATACAAGACACAACCAGATTGTCCCAAGTGCTTTCCTATCTAGAAAATCCCATTCTACATTTGTCATGCTTGAGGGTTTGTTTACCTTCTCAAACAAAGGCAATATAAAGATCCTTCGGATAAAGGTAATCTTCCATCTGCATCTTCCAAAGACTAAAATTATGCCTATTTAATTTATCAACCCTTGATCTTCCATCATCTGTCATAGCTCCTAGTAAAGATAAAAATTTCCCTACGATTCAACACTTCAGCAAAACCAAACCAAGCTCTGATACCAATTATTAGGAAATAAGGGATAAATTATGTAGAATAATCCCTCACATAATCGCAACAGTAGAAACTAATATGCAAGAAATATTATAGATCTCAAATAAAAGTGCAAAATAAAATAACACAACAAAAATAGACAATATTTAACGTGGTTCACCCAATTTGGGCTACATCTACCAAGAACCACTTGCTCATATTTTATTACAAGCAACTACTCTCTCAATACAATACCTGTGATCTATTTGGAGCTATGCTCAACAAACTCTATAGAACTCACACCCAAATTCAAAACACATCTGCAATGTTACATTATACCTACCATATGCATAAAACCATATAAGTAGACAAATTCTTAAGCAGTTTTACAAAACCATGGGCCAAAACCGTCCCATAAACCTATGGGTCAAAAATCCAGCCCATATGAGAAAAGAACGTTTCCCAATATATCGAGTATGTTTTAAGGCCAATTTTTTTGGGGTTGTGCCTAGACTCCCGCTCGGGGCCTAGCCAAACTCCAAACCCACAGCGAGACAACTATGGAAAGTGTATAGTAATCTTAGTGTACAGTCTTTAACACTTTCTCACATGAAAATAGGCTCCCAAACCTAACAATCTCCCACTGAGACTAGTTTTCCTCTCGAGCAAGATTCTCAACCCTTCGAGAGTTTCCATGAAGACCAACCAAAGTTGAACATAGATTCAATTTTCCTTGTGACCACCTTGGTCATAATGTCTATAGGATTCTCACCGGTATGAATCTTCTCCAACTTCAACTTCTCTTTATCCAAAGTTGTCTTGATGAAATTGTACCTTAACTGTATATTCTTCGTCCTAGAGTGGAAAGAAGAGTTCTTTGCTAGGTGTATAACACTCTGACTATCACTATGCAACTTTCCTTCCTCCTGCTTATACCCCAACTCCTCAAGAAATTGTTGTAACCAAATCATTTCTTTGTTTTCCTCTATGATAACAACATACTCAACTTTTGTGGTTGAAAAATCCACCAACTTTTATAGTCATGAAATCTAGCTCATTGTTGTCCCACATACAAAGTGTAAACATAACCTATCATGCTCCTCCTGCTATCTACATCTCCAGCCATATCTAAATATACATAACCAAAAAAAGTGGTGTCTCGATCCACTTTGTAGCAAAATGTTGTCCCCATGGTCCCTCCGAAATACCAAAGGATACACTTTACTAGATGCTAGTGATCTCTACCTAGATCACTCATAAATCTACTCACCACTCCTACCGCATGGGAAATATAAGGCCTGGTGCACACCATGGCATACATCAAACTACCCACCTCGATGAGTAAGGTACCTTGGACATCTGGTTTCTCTCTGCTCTATCTTGGGACACTGCTCTTTTGATAACTTGAAATGGCCTTCCAAAGGAGTCCTAATCGGCTTAGCATCCTGCATATTAAAACTCTCTAAGAATTTCTTAGTGTACTCTTCCTAAGAAAAATATAGCTTCCATTCCTTCCTATCCCGAGATATCCTCATACCAAGGATTTGTTTGGTGTGCCCAAATCCTTAATAAAAAAGGATTCACTTAGCTACTTCTTGAGTACTTTTATTTCTTGCATGTTTTTACCTGCAACCAACATGTCATCCACATACGCACACGGATAATATAACTTCCATCCTCAAATTTCTTTGTATACAAGTAATGGTCGAATGACAAATAATATAACCTTGTTCCATCATGAAGTTGTTATCTTGTAAAATGGACAAGGACAATTTTACAGATAACCATACCAAATTTTCATTTTGGTCCCCTGAGAAGGTCTACTAACGTTCAAAATGGCTTAAAATTTCCCTTCCAAAAATCAAGTTTTAAAGAACTTAGCCATTTTTTCAGCTTTTTGAGCTGGGCGCAAAAATTGTTGTGTCAACATCAAGAAAAGTGCACCCCTTTGAAGATCCTTTGGCACCCTAAAAGGCATGTCAACATGACAAGAGTTGCACCCTAAGGCACTAAGAGTGACATGTCAACCTCCTCAAACCTGCGCCAAAGAAACACGCTCAAGGCACGAAAATTGATGTGTCGGCACATAAAAATGTGTGCCCCCTTTTCCCCTTGGCACTGAAAATGTCATGTTGACACTTTCTTAAGTGTGCCCAAGGTGCTGAAATCTTGGTGTCGACATCTTTCCATCCACGCCAAGGTGCAATCTCCTCCGTGTCGACACTTCACCAACCGCGCCAAAGGCGGTTGGTGGCACAATAAATGCACATTTTTCTATATATAGGCACACTCAACCTGTCATTTTCATGAATTAAAAATTGAGAAAAGTCTTTCCTTTGCACTTGTCAGTTATCCTTGTCAGCCTCACGTGTCGTTCCTCATGCTTGTGGATCCCACATCTGTCCTTCGTCATTATATATATCCTTTGGTAAGTCGCTTCTACCCATCTCATTGTTGTTTGTATGGTTTTTATGTCGTTTAGGTGATTAGGATTGTATGTTAATTACAATGAACCTAAAAATAATTTAACAAACCAATCAGCCAGCTAAAAACCCTCTTCCCCCTCCTTCCAGATCTGCAAATCTGGAAAGCTCTACCTCTAAAAGAACTCCAACCCATTTTTCCTCTACTCCTTGCCTTGCTAAGATTTTCCTACTTACCATCAAAATCCAAACCGAAAGAGAGGAAATCAAGAAGTCCTTGAAAAAAACCCTATTTTTCCTTTGCACGCTATTTCTTCATGCTACACTACACACAGTCACACCATAGGTGCACTTCCCACCCATGAAGCAAGAACTCTTTCCGCACAATGAAAAAAAAGCTTAACAAATCTTGAAGAGCATGGGCATGCGCAAATGCCATGACAACAACACTATATGTTGTGTAATCTAAATCCATGTCATGCAAGCCAAACCCTTACCATGCTTGACCTCTATGCAACACATCTTGCAAACGTGCATAGGTGCACATCTCATGCAACAACTTCCACATCTACACCTTGGTGCACCCTAAACACATGCGACACCAAACTATTCAGCCCCGCCAAAGCACTTTCCAAAGGTGCTGGTGCAACTTCCTCAACACCAACATTGCATGTTGTGTATTACTAATCTACACCCCACCCCTTTTGGTGTTGCCTTCTATCATGCAACACTCCTCAAAAGTGTGCCTTACTTTTTGAAGCCTCTGCAGCCTATAGTGAAGTTGCGCCTTGCGCCCAAAGGCTTATAAATTGATCATTTTTCATTTTACAAGTTTTAAACTATGAATAACATGACAATTGACATGGCTCTCCTATGTTGGACCTCTCTGATTCTCCATGCAGAACAACAATAGCCATCCTCAAGCTCACACATGTCTTCATCGAGCAAGAAGCCAACTAAGTCTAAAGGAAAAGCTAAGTTGATAAAGCAAGAAATGAAATATAAATATCAAAGATTTAGGATGCCTGACTCACTTGTAGAATGCTCTCTCAACATCAGAGACTCTAAGCTGGGACACATAGATATGGATGACTTCTGGGAAAGAACCACAAAGGTTACTGGTGGCCCATGGATGGACAAACTGAGTAGGTAACGAGCTACACTTTCACAGGCACTCCCACTCCCAAGTGTTATCAATAACGAGTTCATCATGTTGGTGGCCCGTTATTACAATAAAGACACAAGATGTGTCAAAGGTAAGGAAGGCAAGGTGATCATTAACCTCACATCCCGACACTTCGAAATCATGTTAGGCATTCCTCACCATAACTAGTGTGTGGCAGAAAGCCAAAAATGACTACATAAAGACTTGGATCGACAATGACAATAAGTGCATGCGAGATGATGAACAAGTTTTACCTCAAGAACAAAAAGGTGGTGAGAAGATTTCCATAGACCATCCACCATAGTGACTTCTTAGAGGAGCTAAGTGTTACCATCACTTTCCTCATCGGGTATTCGGCTTCCTGATGCCCTCTACTTTCACAAATGGATGCTTAGGTACTTAGAGACCATGAGCAAGAATGTTCCTGAGCAACGTTTTGGCTAGGGAGATATTATCAGTGATACTATCTCATAAATCTATAAGGTTTCAATTCGGGAGGTTCTATATGAACTCCTATGTCGTATATGTTTTTTCCTCAAAGAGAGAGTACCCAAAACTGATTCAAAGTGGGATATGGCCTCAGGTCAAGAATATGAGTACTACCAGTGAGCTAAGACTTGAGGCCAACATCACCCAGATTCAACAGATCAAAGACACCTTCTATGAGGTGATCTGCCTAATGAGTCTGAACATGAGACACGGTTGGACCAACATGAGTGTGGTCATTGCTACCACAAAGAAGTGGGGGGATTTTTTTACACAATTCCCCACCTTCACATATCTTAGAGCTGCCAAATTCCTGGGAGAACCAACAAGGTTGCCAAGGTATGCAGGGCCCAAGATGATCCTTCTGGAGCTCTCAAGGCAGCTAATTACATATCATGAGAAATGTATGAAAAGGAAGAAGGGTGGAACTCCTTTCCCCCTCACGGTTGGTAGATACACCTGCGCCTCATTGGGTAAATCTTGGGAAATGTTTGCAGAGATGGAATTTCTCAACTTGAAGCATGATTTCTGGTAAGGCCAACCTTCGACTATCGGGCTTGCCTCCCAAGGCAAAGATTGATCCCATCCATGTCCTAGAGATCGAGGACATATGGATAGACGTGAACCATGAAGTTGAAATCAGGTGAAAGGATCACTCCTAGTTGGCACTGGTAGAGATCGTCCACTATGGAGTTTCCATCATCCCAAAATATTTCCAAGAAACTAATTAGGAAATTGATCAGGTTTACCTTGACACGGATGGGGATGATTGGCCATTTACAAGTATCATAGGACTAAGGCACCCAAGACCATAGAAGAAAGGGTCTAGCCCACGTTGCAACACACCAAGCATTGGTGCAAACAAAATGGTCTCATCTACCTTGGGGTGGATTTCACTACTTCTCCCTTAAGAAGAGTGCCTCCAAGGCCAGATCACTTGCCAAAGGGAAAAATAAGGATGAAGTTAGAGAATCAAGCAACCAGGAGAAAGCTTCTGATAACCCTCCTTTTGCCTCAAAGTAAATAGTGGACTTAGTGTCCCTAGGAAAGAAGAAGTGGCAGATGTTCCAACGGACACATCCACTCAAGATGTTGTCATAGCTACAACTATGCAAATGCCCACCATTCCATCTTCTTCTCCCCCTCCTCCTTTTGTTAATCAGTAACCACACTTTTGGTTGTGTCTTCTCATTTGTCTTCTTCCCTTCCATCTCCCACCTCTTCCTTCTTTTCCTCCCTTGCGGATCTATCACCTGGTATCCCCTTTATCCAACTACAAATTCATATTGTCTCCATGTCCTTCTCCTCCCCTGTAGTAACTCTGGGCCCTATGAGCACTAGTGCATTAGACTCTTTATCCATGCCACCACTAAGTGTTTCCACTTTCTTCCCGAGTCCACTACACTTGCTCCCCTTTCACCTCCATGTCCTCTTCTTCTTCTTCCGATCCCGATCCCCTAAGTTTTGGTTGGATCTCTGACCACCTGAGTTAACACAAGAGGAAGGTCCCCATTGCAGCTATGGACTTCTATGTCATTCTGGAAAAGGGACACAAGAAGAAAAAATCATTAACTCACTTCTCAAAAAGTTCCTTAGGAGAAAGGGTCATGGAGATAGCCTATCCATATCCCATAAAGAAGAATGTAGATTTGTCTCCTCACAGACTTCACAGTGACTCAAGTCACAATGGGAACATCATCTGAAAGCCTACAAGTGGAAGCCTTGTCAGCTGTTGATGCCCTCTATAAGAAGCTACAAGAGGCCAAAGAGGAGAAGAGAGTGCTCAAAGAATAGAACAAACATCTCCTCTAAGCTTTGTAGAAGATGGGTAGAGCTCCTTCAGCAACTACTGCAGAACCTATTCAAGCTCCCAGCCAAGAAAAAATAGATGAATACATAAATATTGTTGAATAGGGTATAACTATGTCATCCTGGATTGAGAAGATCCTCCAAGATGGTTAGGTGATAATTGGTAGGTTCACGTTGCTACACCAAGATATAACTCAAGGAAATAAAGAGCTATAAGCAGTAGTGAGCTCCCTTTCTGAGGAGTTGGATAATGCTAAGTTGTAGCAGGGAACATTCCAGACCATGGTCAACTGTTTGGCTAACGACCTGTTAAAGTTCGGTATTTTTGATCACCCATGGGCACATTATAAAGCTCTCACTATTTTAGATTACTAGGTCGATCAAATGGAATTCATCTTGCAAAGAATCAACAAATTCAAGGAAGAATAATTGGATTCACTACACAACATGGAGAAAATAGTTTCAAATATGTCTCCTAGACTACTCAGTGCATCTTATGAGTTAAGAGAAGCAGATGACATGTTCCAACACTTTAAGGATATTCTCTCTCAAGGTCTGGTGCAAGAGGTCACTTTCGATCGAGAGTCCATCAACAACCTCTTAGCTGTCGTGACTTTATAGGCTCTTTGATCGATGCAAATGAAGAGTACGCTGATTTTCCCAACAAGCTCAAAAATGAGAAAGAGACTTGCAAAGTGATTCATGACCATTTCAAAGGTCCTGATCAGTATCAACTTCAGAAGATAATCAGCAAGTTCACAGAGTATCGGGCGCAGTGCCACATTGAATCTCCTGAGCCTCAACCAGAAGCTAAATTTGAGCCAGAGACGACGATGAATAGAATTTTGTAAAATATTTAAAAGCATGTTGGCACATGTGATGACATCATCCATGTTGCACCATGGGATGTTGCCATCCTAAAATTGCCCCAAAGTCAACTTTTGACTTTTAGATATTTTGTAAATAAGTGGTTGGCTTCTTTTTGTCTTCTTTCTTCTTCTCCTTCTATAAATACTAGAATACTTGTTGTATTCCGGGTAGACATTTTGTATAAAAATAGAACTAAGGAGAGAAAAGACTTTGTACTTTCAGTAATAAAATAAAATATTAATACATACATTAAGACTTTGTGCTGAATTTATGTGTTATGTGCATTAGATCTCTCTTAAGTTAGATCTATGTTTCTATTATGTTGGATTATTTCTTACCTTTGTCATTTGTTCATCAGTATTGCTTTATTTGTTTATGCAAGTAAGTTTGGCTCTATTTACTACCAGCCCAAAGCATAGACCTTCTGACCTTTCTATCTTGGAATTCATTTATTTTCTCCCTTCAGATCTATCCTACCTCCTTTCCTTCCCTCTCACATTTCTATTTTTCATTTGGAAATACCTCTCCTAGGATGAGATCCTAAACCCCCCTGAAGGTAGAATACTGTAAGACTTGCATAGGTTCCTGCTAGTAGAATAGCAATAAACCAGTTTTGCTTTGTTGTCTCAAAGAGGGGCTATGCCCTGCACATTGTTGGCCTGTTTCCCCACGATCTTCCCATCCGACATATTTTCAAACCAATAGTTTTTGGTGACTCTGGGGAAATTGAACTAAGGAAATTATTTTTAAAAAAATGAAAATCACTGCCATATTGAAAATTTTAACTCTTTGTTGAAAATTAAATTTTTGCAGAAATGATCAAAATCAAAAATTTCCTTATACAAATCCATAGATCTGGACCAGTTAGGAGCTTTTAGTTCGCTGAGTTTTTACAAAAATTTGTATATTTCCGTAGATCTGAGAATCTGATATTTTTTCAAAACCTTGCAAAATTCAGTTCAAAGATCTGAAAATCAGCTTTCTAAAATTGACCCACTTTTTATCCTCATTCACCTTTGTCATAAAACCACAATTGGTTATTTCTTAAAGAGGATAAAATTAAATATTAAAAATTACATGCTGCTAAATTTTTTCTAGAAAAATCAGAAAATCAGCAAGTACAAACAAAAATATTGTTGTAGATCTACTCTTAATTGTTGCGGATCTGAATGGATACACTGGTGGGTGAACAATTTACTCATGGTAGAAGAGCTCATGGAGAAGTTGATCCGATCTTCGATCTACTTCAAAGGCACAATTTTAGTATCACTCCAACATGATTCATCTCGCTAAGTTCAGCAGATCGATCAACAAGAAGTGCCTCGCCCCCACGTAGGAGCCGGATTTCACAAGGTGCTTCGACATCTATTTGTAGTGCTCTTTTGCTAAGTGGAACCACGCTCCCTGCTCATGTTCTTTTCCCCACTTTTCAAATGGTAGTACCATGGGGAAATGCCATGGGCCCTTTGTGCATTGCCACATCCAGTTCACGCCCTCCCTCACGAAAATCGTAAGAATTTCCCAAAATTTGATGGGAGTGGAAATCAAAGTATAGATACACATATTGATGCATTTATTATGTCATGCAGTATCTAGACGTGACTCAAGAAGATGTATCTTTACTTATCTTTCTTGAGACCTTGCAAAGGCCAAAGATCGAATGGTTCCAAAGATTTACCAAATAGATCTATCACTAGTTGGGCTACATTATGAACTACATTTGAAGACAGGTATAAGCCTTCATAAGATGCATTTGCATTACTGTCAAAGATCACTCACTTGAAGGAGGCCAATGAAACCATGCATGATTTTATCACTTGTTTCAATTCACTTTGATCAACCATGTGCCACCTGCCATGTTGCCAACACCAGAAAATCAAAAGTGTTTCTTTGTGAACACCATGAATTCAAGAGTAAGTTTCTTGCTTTTACAAGAACAAATCACCACCTTAGTTCTCGCTCAAGCTGTGGCCATTTGGATAGAGGAAAACTTGCTTATACCTAGCGAGTTAAAATGAGAGCCATCCAAATCTAAGGCTTCAACTCCTTCTCAAGCCACTTCGTCAGATCCAGCATTCCAAAAGATGGCAAATGATTTACTCACATTAAAAATTAATTAGCTCAAGCTTTGTCCACCACTCCGTACCGAGATATCCCATGGAGGAACTTCACTCCCAAAAATTCCCCACAAAGGCCGCATTTGCATGTTGCTGCTCCAAGGTTAACACTTGAGGCCCCTCCAGTTAATGCCTTGGTTGAGATCAAAGAAGATGAGAAAATTTATGAAGAACCTTCATCACAAGGCGAAGATGATCAAGATGTCGGTGAACCAACTTGACTCTACAATCGGGTATATGGAATTTGAAGATGAGGAATCTGATGAAGAGGAAGGTACCCAAGGGTATGCAAGTAGATAGTCATACGTTGTTTTCACCGCTCACAAGGAAAAGAAGCAGAAGTTGCTGCTAAGATACAAAAGGAAAAGGTTGTATTAAGTACACCTCCAACAATCGCTAAAAGAGGTAATCCCCTTCCTGCTCAACCTCCTATCAAGCCTTTTGTGAAGAAATATTTTCCTCCTGTTTCTCCTCCGAATCAACCTCCCTCCAGTTCCATAAAGACTAGTACCACTCCTCTATCATCACAAAATGAAGGACTCATTCCTTCATCAGCACAACCCTTGGTTGCATTCGATATAGTTGATCATGCCAAAAGGACCAAGATCCAAATGTCTGAAGCTAAGTATCTTCAGTCTAACCCCAGCAACTTGTTAGATTAACCAAGTATATTCAAAGTCAAGCTATCATTTCTCATCCCATTTCTCTGAAGGGAATTCTTTCTACCCCTCTTGCATCCCACATAAATGTTTCTTTGACGTATGCATCAGGTAAAATTGAACCTTTCTACCTATCTCTCCTAATTAATGGTCATAAGCTAAGCAACTGCATAATTGATTCTAGAGCATCTAACAACATCATGCCAGTAAAGGTCACCCATGCTTTGGGCCTCACACTCACTAAACCTTTCGGTAGGTGTTACTCCATGGAAACCAAGCAGGTACCATTAATAGGTTAGATCAAGGATGTGCAGTTTGCATTCGTAGCATTCCCAGAGAAAAGAGTTAAAATGACTATTCTCGTAGCTGATATTCTAGCCACCTACAGGATATTACTAGGGAGGATTTTTTGTAGAGAAGTTGGTGGAGAAATCCATATGGACTAGTCCAAAGCTAGAATCCCTATCAAAGGAGTAATGCAGATGTTGGAGCCTGAATCACAAAAGAAATATCTGGTCACTAACTCCAACGACCCCAAGGCCTAGATTCTCTTTGAATCATCAGGGATGGGGAATTACTTTTTATCCACCAACTCTGATAAAATGGAGGTTCTCGTCAGAGGAGGACCTCAACAAGATATGGACATTGCAGTTCGATGGCAGTTGTGCAATAAGTGGGTGTAGTGCTTGGGACCATTCTGATATCTCCTGAAAAGGAGATTTTCCCTCTTTCTTTCAAATTGCATTTTTCAATACAAACAACACTACCGAGTATGAATCTTTGCTACTTGGCATGCAAGATGCAAAGGAAAAGGGAATTAAGAATTTGAAAGTACATGGTGATGCTGAGCTAATTGTCAATCAAGTAAAATGGGTATACCAAGTAAAGAACAACAGGCTCAGACACTACCGCAATGCCGTATGGGATAACATCAAGTAATTTGATGCTTTCTCAATCAAATCTGTTTCACGAGCTCAGAATGACATGGATAATTCTTTGGCTATCTCGGCCTCTCTCATGCTCCCTTAACCAGGGTTAAAAATGGACACGTACACCATTTAGGTAGTTTTCTACCCAAGTGTGCAAGATAATTTGCAACACTGGTAGGTATTCAATGATGATAATCAGCTTATCACTTTCCTAGAGAAAGCTGAAAATTTCAAAGAGCTCCATTTTGATGGATTGACTTCTATGTGTCGTGAGTCTCTCATGGGCCAAGCGCATGAATTAATAGAAGTTCAGGGCATATGTCAACTCAAGGGAAATAAGATTCTGAAAGGTTTAGTTTCCTTGGAATGATTATTTGATAAGCATGACTATTTTTTCAAGAAGAGGCGACAGGATAACCCTAGCTCTTCTCCAGAAACCGAATCTATCAATTTAGGTATACGGAGAACATCCTCGGTCCTCTGTGAACATCGGGAAGTGTTGTACACCCGAGGAAAAGTAGAAATTTTTCAAATTGCTGAAAAGATATATGGACATATTAGCATGGTCTTATGCTAATCTGAAGTCATTTAAGCCTAAGGACATTCAACGCATGACATCTCACTGAAAGAAGATGTTAAGCCTTTTCATCAAAAACAAAGGCACTACAACCCCAAGATCTTAGGTACCATCCAAGTTGAAATACAGAAGATGTTAGATGCAAGAATCATTTTTCCAATTCATCATAGTACCTGGGTCGCTAATATTGTACCTGTGTGGAAGAAGAATGGTGAAATACACATATGTGTAGACTTTCACAACCTGAACCAGTGTCCTTAAAGGACAATTATCCACTACCCATAATGGATCAAGTTCTGCAGGTAGTAACTAGTTTAGAGATGTTTTCATGCTTGATGGTTTCTCAGGCTACAATCAGATTGAGGTCACACCTGAAGACCAATTCAAAATAGCATTCACCACTCCATGGGGCACCTTTTCCTATAGTAGGATGCCTTTCGGTTTGACCAATGTTGGTGCCACCTTTCAATGTGTAATGGACTTCACGTTCAAAGGTATGATGGGAAAGGTCATCGTAGTTTACCTAGATGACTTAACTATGTTCTCTAAGAAATGAAGTGATCACTATGATCATTTGGAGCAAGTCTTGATTAGATGCCAAGAACACGAAATTTCTCTAAACCCTAAGAAGTTAGTTTTGGGGTTACCGAAGGAAAATTGTTAGGACACGTCATCAAAAAAGAAGGAACAAAGATAGACATTGAAAGATTCAAGGCTATTCAGAGCCTTACCTTACCCAAAAGAAAGACCGGTGTTCATTCCTTATTCGGAAAGGTGAATTTTCTCAGATGCTTTGTTCCCAACTTCACTGAAAAGACTCATCATATATCCAATATGATGAAAGGGTCACAAAATTTTGATGGAGTGAAGAAGGAAAGATGTCATTCAAGGATATAAAAGCATTTGTTGCTCATGCACCTGTCTGGTATGTCCGGACTTCTCCAAGGATTTCATCATGTATAGTTATGCATCTGCGCATACTGTATCAGCTATCTTAATGCAAAAGAACTTTGAGGATGTTGAATCCCTATTACTTTCATGAGCTCTCCTCTCAAACCTTATGAATCAAGATGTCTCAACTAGAAAAACATGCCTTCATCCATGGTCAAAGCGATTAATAAATTCCACTACTACATACTGAATTCTCATACAAAGAGTGTTGGTTTCCCCACATGGTAGATTAAGTCTATCGACTCAACGGGAGATAGGAGCCTACGAGGAATTGGATCACAAAGGTCCAAGAGTATGATTTAGACATCAAACCAACCAATTTGGTAAGAGGTAAGGGCCTATGTTAGCTTATGGCTGAAAATAAAGACCCAGAAGCACCTAAGGAGCAAGCTGCTCAGGTTGATGAAGAACAAAGTAAACTGGAGAAAGTGGATTCTTTACCCATGGTTCTGTTTGTCACAACCAACGATGAATGGTATTCTAACATCACTTTCTTTCTCACCTATGGAGAGTGCCCAACTCATCTAACCACAAAAGAAAAGTGAGCGGTAAAGCTCAGAGCCACATGGTATGTCATTTGGGATGACGGGTTGTACAAGCGTGGAATTGATGGCATCTTCCTACGATGTGTTGACAAGCCGTAATGTAAAATTACTAGAAAGTTTTCATGATTCAGCCTACGGCGGTCATTTCTCCTCTTCCATCATAGCACATAAGATCATTCAGGCCAGGTACTACTAGCCAACGCTATTTCATGATGCAGCCACATGGGTAGCGAAATGTGAACTTTGTCAACAGTTTGTTGGAAAACCAAAGTTGGTTGCATTTCCCCTCAGGCCCGTTATTATCGATGAACCATTCAGGCAATGGGGAATTGACTTTATTGGAGCACTCCATCCCCAATCGAGTGTCGGACATAGTTATGTCCTAACAGCAACAGATTACTTCACCAAATGGGTGGAGGCCATACCTATCAAACATGCCACTTCTGAAATTGTTTGCAACTTCATCAAGGAAAATATCATCATGAGATTTGGCATTTCACACAAAATCATTGCTAACAACACTTCCAACTTCTCCTCACAAGAAAGTTATTGGTTTTTGTTATGGATATAGAATAAATTTGGCTCATGCCTCTCGATTACTATCCTCATAGGAAATGGTCGGGAAGAATCTAGCAACAAAACATGATAATCATACGGAAGCTAGTTGATTAAAACCATCGGTCCGCACAAGTCATTGTATGATGCTTTGTGGGTAGATTGTATCACTCCAAAGATATCTCTTGGCATGTCACCTTTTTAGGTATTATATGGGACTAATTCTAAAGTCCCTATCTCCATGGAACTTCCTACTCTATGCTTGGCACGAGCTATCGAAGATGAAACTTTTTAGAGTTATCTGGAAAAGAGAATTATGTACCTGATGGAACTTGAAGAGAAATGAGTAAAAGTGGTCAACAAGATCACCAAACATCAGAATCAAGTCAAGAGGATGCTCGAAAAGAAATCCAAGTAGATATTTTCTAGGTATGGGATATTGTCCTTCTATGGGATAAACGAAGAGAACCAAAAGGTATGCACGGAATTTTGACTCTCTTTGGAGAGGGCCATATAAGATTAAGTAGCTCAATGGAGAGAATAGTTTCTATCTCTCGTATCTGGATGGAATTGAGCTCCTGCTTCCATATAGTGGGTAGCATCTCAAGATCTTCAGGAAGTAGAGCTTGCTCTCTTCTTTGTATAAATTTCTTTTGTTGTGTGTTTCCTTTTTTCATGTGTTTTATTTTTGTTTGTTGTGTGTTTCCTTTCTTCCCTTTTGGTCACCCTTGTTTTTGACTCTCTATAACCCAATGGATAGGCACATAAAAATCTGGGATTCTCTACCCTTAAATTCCATTCAAAGATAGTCCCCAGAAAGAGCCAGTTGTTATCCTGTAAAATGGACAAGGACAATTTTATAGGTAACCATACCAAATTTTCATTTTGGTCCCCTGAGAAGGTCTACTAATGTTCAAAATGGCTTAAAATTTCCCTTCCGAAAATCAATTTTTAAAGAGCTTAGCCATTTTTTCATCCTTGTGAGTTGGGCACAAAAGATTTTGTGTCAACATCAAGAAAAGTGCACCCCTTTGAAGATCCTTTGGTGCCCTAAAAGGCATGTCAACATGAAAAGAGTTGTGCCCCTAAGGTGCTAAGAGTGACATGTCAACCTCCTCAAACCTACGCCAAAGAAACATGCTCAAGGTGCGAAAATTGATGTGTCGGCACATAAAAATGTGCACCCCCTTTTCCCCTTGGCGCCAAAAATGTCATATTAACACTTTCTTAAGTGGGCTCAAGGCGCTGAAATCTTGGTGTCGACATCTTTCCATCCATGCCAAGGCATAATCTCCTCCATGTCGACACTTCACCAACCGTGCCAAAGGTGGTTGGTGGCGTAATAAATGCACATTTTTCTATATATAGGTGCACTCAACCTGTCATTTTCATGAATTAAAAATTGAGAAAATTCTTTCCTCTGCACTTGTCAGTTATCCTCGTTAGCCTCACGTGTCGTTCCTCATGCTTGTGGATCCCACATCTGTCCTTCGTCATTATATATATCCTGGTAAGTGGCTTCTGCCCATCTCGTTGTTGTTTGTGGTTTTTATGTCAGGTTAGGTGATTAGGATTGTATGTTAATTACAATGAACCTAAAAATAATTTAACAAACCAATCAGCTAGCTAAAAACCCCTCTTCCCCCTCCTTCCAGATCTACAAATCTGAAAGCTCTGCCTCTGAAAGAACTCCAACCCATTTTTCCTCTACTCCCTGCCTTGCTAAGATTTTCCTACTTACCATCAAAATCCAAACCAAAGAGAGGAAATCAAGAAGTCCTTGAAAACATCCTTGTTTTCCTTTGGCACATTATTTCTTCATGCTACACTACACACAGTCGCGCCATAGGCACACTTCCCACCCATGCAGCATGAACTCTTTCCACGTGATGAAAACAAATGCTTAACAAATCTTGAAGAGCACGGGTGCTAGCACAAATGCAATGACAACAACATTATATGTTGTGTAATCTAAATCCACACTGCACAAGACAAACCCTTAGCACACCTGACCTCTATGCAATACCTCTTGCAAACATGAATAGGCACACAAAAAATCATGCAACAACTTCCACATCTACGCATTGGCACACCCTAAACGCATGCAACACCAAACTAGTCTGCGCTCTACCAAAGAACTCTTCCAAAGTCACTAAAAACTTCCTCAACACCAACATTGCATGTTGTGTATTACTAATCTGTGCCCCACCCCTTTTGGTGTTGCCTTCTCTTATGCAACACTCCTCAAAAGTGTGCCTTACTTTTTGAAGCCTCTGCAGCCTGTAATGAAGCTGCACCTTACACCCAAAGGCTTATAAATTGATCATTTTTCATTTTGCAAGTTTTAAACTATGAATAACATGATGGTTGACATGGATCTCCTGTGTTGGACCTCTCTCGATTCTCCATGCAGAACAACAACAGCCATCCTCGAGATCACATGTCTTCATCAAGCAAGAAGCCAAATAATTCTAAAGGAAAAGCTAAGTTGACAGAGTAAGAAATGAAATATAAATATCAGAGAGTCAGGATGCCTAACTCACTTGTAGAATTCTCTCTCAACATCAGAGACTCTGAGCTGGACACATAGATATGGATGACTTCTGGGAAAGAACCACAAAGGTTACCAGTGGCCCATGGATGGAAAAACTGGTAGGCAATGGGCTACACTTTGTAGCAGGACTCCCAGTAAGTGCTATAAATAATGAGTTCATCATGTTGGTGGCCCATTGTTACAATAAAGACACAAGATGTGTCGAAGGTAAGGAGGGCAAGGTGATCATTAACCTCACAGCCCGGCACTTCAAAGTCATGTTGGGCATTCCTCACCATAGCCAGTATGTGGCAGTAAGCTAGGAAGACTACATAAAGACTTGGACCGACAATGAGGACAAGTGCATGTAGATGATGAACAAGGTTTACCTGAAGAACAAAAAGGTGTGAGCAGATGGCCACAGACCATCCACCACAGTGACTTCTCAGAGGAGCTAAGTGATACCATCACTTTCCTCAGCAGAGTATTTGGGCTTCCTAATGCCCACTACTTTCACAAATGGATGCTCAGGTACTTAGAGACCATGAGCAAGAATGTGCCTGAGCAATGTTTTGGCTAGGGAGAGATTATCAGTGATACTATCTCACAGCAACTCCAATAGGTTTCAATGACTTGGGAGGTTCTATATGAACTCCTATGTCGTATATGTTGCTTCCTTAGAGAGATTACCTAGGACTAATTCAAAGTGGGGTATGGCCTCAGGTCAAGATATATGAGTACTACCGGGAGCTAAGGCTCAAGGCTAGTATCACCCAGTTCAACAAGATCAATGACGCCTTCTTCTATGAGGTGATCTGCCTAATGAGGCCAAACATGAGACATGGTTGGACCAGCATGAGCATGGTCACTGCCACAAAGAAGTGGGGGGCTTTGTTTACACAATTCCCCACCTTCACGTATCTCAGAGCTGCCAACTTCCTAGGAGAACCAACAAGGTTACCAAGGTATGCAGGGCCCAAGCTGATCCTTCTGGAGCTCTCAAGGTAACTAATTACATATCATGAGAAATGTATGAAAAGGAAGAAGGGTGGAACTCCTTTCCCCATCACAGTTGGTAGATACACATGTGCCTCATTAGGTAAAGCCCGGGAAATGTTTGTAGAGCTAGAATTGCTCAACTCAAGCATGACCTCTGGTAAGGAAAACTTTCAATGGCCGGGCTTGCCTCCCAAGGCAAAGATCGATCCCATCCATGTCCCAGAGATTGAGGACATATGGATAGATGTCAACCAAAAATTTGAAATCAGATGAAAGGATCACTCCCGGCTGGCACTAAAGATCATCCACTATGGAGTTGCCATCATCCCAAAATATTTCCAAGAAACTGATCAGGAAATTGATCAGGTTTACCTTGACACGGATGGGGATGATTGGCCATTTACAAGTATCGATAGGACCAAGGCACCCAAGACCATAGAAGAAAGGGTCCAGCCCACATTGTAACACACCAAACATTGGTGCAAACAAAATGGTCTCATCTACCTTGGGGTGGATTTCACTACTTCTCCCTTAGGAAGAGCACCTCCAAGGCCAGATCACTTGCCAAAGGGAAAAGGAAAGGATGAAGTTGGAGAATCAAGCAAGCAGGAGAAAGCTCCTGATAGCCCTCCTTCTACCTCAAAGAAAATAGTGGACTTAGTGTCCCCAGAAAAGAAGAAGTGATAGATGTTCCAATGACACATCCACTTAGGATGTTGTCACAACTACAACTGGAGATGCCCACCATTCCCTCTTCTTCTCCCCCTCCTCCTTCTGTCACTCAGGTAAACCACTCCTTTGGTTGTGTCTTCTCCTCCATCTTCTTCCCTTCCATCTCCCACCTCTTCCATCTTTTCCTCCCTTGTGGATCTATTGCATGGTATCCCCTCTATCCAACTACAGATCCCTTCCGTCTCCATGTCCTTCTCTACCCCTATAGTAACTCGGCCCCTACGAGCACTAGTGCATTGGACTCTTTATCCATGCCACCACTAAGTGTTTCCACTTTCTTCCCCGAGTCCAATACAGTTGCTCCCCCTTTCACCCCCATTTCCTCTTCTTCTTTCAATCTCGATCCCGTAAGTCTTGGTTGGATCTCCAACCACCTGATTCAACATAAGAGGAAGGTCCCTATTGCAGCTATGGACTTCTCCATCATTCCGACAAAGGGGCCGAAGAACCAAAAAGCATTGACTCGCTTCTCAAAAAGTGCCTCAGGAGAAAGGGTCATGGAGATAGCCTATCCAGATCCCATAAAGAAGAAGGAAAATCTATCTCCTACAAAATTCATAGTGACTCAAGTCACAATGGGAACATCATCCAAAATCTTGAAAGGAGAAGCCTTGTCAGTTGTTGATGCCCTCTGTAAGAAGCTACAAGAGGCAAAAGAGGAGAAGAGAGTTCTCAAAGAATAGAACAAACATCTCCTCCAATCTTTGCAAGAAGATGGACAGAGCTCCTTTAGCAACTACTACAGAACCTGTTCAAGCTCCCAACTAAAAAAATAGATGAATACATAAAGATTGCTGAACAGGGTACAACTATGTCATCCTAGATTGAGAATATCCTCCAGGATGCTCAGGTGATAATTGGTAGGTTCACGTTGCTGCACCAAGATATAACTTGAGGAAATAAAGAGCTACAAGTAGTAGCGAGCTCCCTTTCTAAGGAGTTGGATAACACTAAGTTGCAGCAGGGAACATTCCACCATGGTTAAATTTTTGGCTGATTACCTGTTAAAGGTTAGCATTATCAATCACCCGTGGGCACATTATAAATCTCTCACTGCTTTAGATTACCGGGTTGATCAAATGGAATTCATCCTAGAAAGAATTGACAAATTCAAGGAAGAAGCCTTGGATGCACTACACAACATGGAGAAAACAGTTTCAAAGATGTCTCCTAGACTGCTCAGTGCATCTTATGAGTTAAGAGAAGTAGATGACACATTCTAATGCTTCAAGGATATTGTCTCTCAAGGTCTGGCACAAGAGGTCACTTTCAATCGAGAGTCCATCAACAACCTCTTAGCATGTCATGACTTTATAGGCTCTTTGATCAATGCAAATGAAGAGTACGCTGATTTTCCCGACAAGCTCAAAAATGAGAAAGAGACTTGCGAAGTGATTCACGACCATTTCAAAGGTCCTGATCAGTATCAACTTCAGAAGATAATCAGCAAGTTCACAGAGTATCAGGCGTAGTGCCACATTGACTCTCCTGAACCTCAGCCAGAAGCTAAATTCGAGCTGAGAGACGATGATGAATAGCTTCCTCTGGGATGGATTTTCCATTTTTGTAAAATATTTAAAAGCATGTTGGCACACGTGATGACATCATCCATGTTGCACCATGGGATGTTGCCATCCTAAAAATTTCCCCAAAGTCAACTTTTGACTTTTAGATATTTTGTAAATAAGTGGTTGGCTTCTTTTTGTCTTCTTTCTCCTTCTCCTTCTATAAATACTAGAATACTTGTTGTATTCCAGGTGGACTTTTTTTTAAAATAGAAGAAAAGAGAGAAAGACTTTGTACTTTCTTGTAATAGAAGAAAATATTAATACATACATTGAGACTTTGTGTTGAATTTATGTGTTATGTGCATTAGATCTCTCTTAAGTTAGATCTGTGTTTCTATTCTATTGGATTATTTCTTACCTTTGTCATTTGTTCATCAGTATTTCTTTATTTGTTTATGCAAGTAAGTTTGGCTCTGTTTACTACCACCAAAGCATAAACCTTCCAACCTTTCTATCTTGGGATTCATTTATTTTCTCCCTTCAGAGCTATCCTTCCTCCTTTCCTCCCCTCTCACATTTATATTCGTCATTTGGAACTACCTCTACCGGGATGATATCCCAAACCCTTGAAGGCAAAATACTATAAGAATTACACAGTTCCCGCCGGGTAGAATAGCAATAAACCAGCTTCTCTTTGTTATCTCAAAGAGGGGCTATGCCCCTATCATCACCAATCTGGCACTATGATAATTCTTCACCAGAACTCCTCGTCTATGATTATTTACTAATGTACAGCCTTTAGTTTGGTGGATGTAATCTGGAAACAAAACAACAACCGAACACAAGAATACCATTGACTATGATAAGACAAAATGATGACAAATTTGAAATATCAAAATAAATTATAATATTAACATGAAACTGTTACAATCTCACCCATGAGATACTTCAACAAGACTATGGGAGAAACTTTACAATTACACCTCTTGATGGCTTCTTCAACACACCTTTAACTGATGGCTTCCTTTGCACACTTCTTACAATATTTCTCACTACTTATTTCTATGCTAAATGAGGGGGGTAGCCTCTCTATTTATAGAACTTCCAGGCTTATCCATCTTATCTCTAAGATAGGATAAGAAATCCACTCTGACGAATCATATTCCATACCTTAACTCTTATCTGTACATGTAGGCTTATCTGTTAAGATAAGATAAACCTTATCATTTTACATGGGTTCCACATTTTTAGACTTTTTACAAATAAAATACACAAAATATTTATGACCTTAATCCTTGTATTTATTACCAATATAATATTTCTAATTCCTAATCATGTAGACCCTACTTCTCTAATTACCCAAACTTTGACATTTTAACATTACCGGACCACTTACAACAAATATTTACTTTTTACAACATTCCTATTGTACTTTGATTGTTACCGTACTCCACATTATTGGCGACACCATACTGATGGCGCCGTTATCTTCTATCAGACGCTACTACTAATTATACTTAACAAAATCCTATTCCTAATACATACATTAATGAAATAGAAATTATGGAGGAAAATTTTAGTGTCGACACCCCGCACACTATTGGCATGTTTCCCCACGATTTACCCATCTGAAAGATTTTTAAAACAACATAAGCTATCAAATTTCTTATACCATTGATATGGAGCCTGTTTCAATCCATACAAGCTCTTCTTTATTTTGCACACCATCTCCTCTTTACCTTTGACCTCATATCCTTCTTCCTGCTACATATATAGATCCTCCTCCAAATCACCATGGAGAAATGCAATCTTTACATCAAGCTTCTCTAAGTACAAGTCTTTTGTTGTAACTATTCCAAGAACAGTTCTAATATAATTCATTTTTACTACAAGAGAAAAAATATCATCAAAATATATACCTTTTTTCTGTGTAAACCCCTTGACCACCAACTGGGCCTTATATCTTTTCTTACATCCTTCTTCCTCTTTGACTCTGAACACCCACTTGTTTTGTAATACTCTTTTTCCTTCGGGTAGCTTCACCAAATCCCATGTCTGGTTCTCCATGAGAGCCTAATGCTCCTCATCCATGGCTTGCTCCCACTTCTTTTGGCATCTACCCGCATTGCTTCATCAAATATCTCTGGCTCTCCACTATCATTGAATAATAAATAATAAAGAGAAGGAGAAAAAGCGTTCATGTTCTCTTCTTACCCTAAAATACATCCTCAATATAAGATTTTGGGGTTCTTGTTGAGGAGGTTCGTGAACTGATTCATGTGTCACTTTCCCATCCAGAAGATCCTCTATTGTTGCATATTCTTCTTAGATTCTTCCCTATTTTCCTACAATTGTTGCTTATACTTGACTTTCTCATTAAATACCACATCCCTAGATCAAATTATTTTTTTGTCCTTAATGCTCCAAAATTTATATCCAAAGTCATCACCACCATAACTAATGAAAGTATATTTTTCTTATTTAGTCTCTAGCTTGGTCTTATCATCCTTGTCTATATGGACAAACACCTCACATCCAAAGACTCTAAGAAATGAATAATCAACTTTCTTACCATACCAAGCCTCCTCAGGTATGCCTCTATCCAAGGCACTTGAAGGTCCTCTGTTTATTAAGTACATAGTTGTGCTCACCACTTCTACCCAAAAATAAAGAGGCAGTCCTACATGTAATATCATGCTCCTAACACATTCCATTATTGTTTTGTTCATTCTTTCTAACACCCCATTCTGCTATGGAGTTCCCAGAACCATATTTTGCATGTGGATTCCATTCTCGAATAATAATCATCAAATTCATTGCTGAAATACTCCCCTCCATTATCTCGACTGATATATTTTAGCTTAAGACCTATTTCCTTCTCTACTAAGGCTTTCCATTTAACAAAAACTATCAAATACATCATATTTGTTTCTAATACAATAAACCCATTCCTTATTGCATCATCAATAAAAGTAACATAATACCTTAAATGCCCAAGAGATGATACCCGAGCTAGTCCCCACACATCGAATGCACCAGATCTAACTTACTCTCTTTCTTTGTAGGTCCAACCTTGAGAAAACTTACTCGCTTCTATTTCCCTTTTATGCGAGTCCTCACAAAAATCCAAAAAAATTATATATTTGGGAAAATAATTCTTTATGATCTCCATGCCCTTATGGCTCATATGACTAAGCCTATAGTGCCACAATGTTTTATCTACTTCTAAAGCCACAATATTACAAACATTAGTGCTATAAGTGTTTAAATACAAGGTTCCAATCTTCTAACCTCTTGCCACCATAAGAGCACCCTTGGTAACCTTCTAAGAGTCTGTTTGTAAATATCATAAGTACAACCATCACTTCCCAAATTCCTAAAAATACCAAATTTAGTCTTAATGTAGGCACACATCGACATCCTTCAATAGCCAAGTATTCTCATTCTGCATCTTAACTCGAAAAGAACCTCATATCCAAAATAAGCCCATGTTTGTTTTGGTTAACTTGCCTTCATTCTTCCTTCCTTTTGCTGCAGGAAGATTTTTTCAACTTTAAAGCACTCAAAAGTTCTTGGAGATGGCTTCATCAGATAGTATTTTTCTTCCCCTTTCCAAAAAGGTAAAGAAGTCCTCCTAACTCCTTGTAATTTTTGAGTTATGGCTCGGTGGAGTTTACAGTGAAAATTTTCCTAAAGCGGCCCATGGAGGTAAGGAGAAAAAAATTACCGAGGATTCTCGGGCCGGTGGATCGGAGTTGGAAAATTTTCCAAGGAAATTGGTGGGTTGGTGGAAGAAAACTTGACACTTATCCCTTTTGGCTAAAAGGCACAAATTCACAAGTCAGCCCGAGGGCTGCGGAGGAAGGAAGCGAGCTGGCGAGAGCGCGAAGAAATTGTTGCACACTTAGCCCTTTTGGGAAAAAACTTAAGGGTTCAAATTTGGCCACACCCCTGCATCAAATCTGATTATGACACATGGAAATCAGTGCTAGGGAAGGTAGTTAGAGAAATAGAGGAAATTTTTCCCTTTTGCCAAAGAAGCCGAAGGAGCAAAACTAAACCAAAGTCCCGCATCCATTAGAAAGGTGCCACATGTCTATTCCATGTCAGCATCACCCATGGATTAATCGGATAGTACCATATGTCATCAAAGTGGTGGACCGATGGAGGTTTTTGGAAAAAAAATTCAATTTCACAAAAAGGGGAAAAAAGGAAAGGTTGATCCCGCGGACCCGTTTTTCACCAATTTTTCCCTAATTTTGCCGCAGAATTTCAAAAGGTCATATCTTTCGATCCAGTGGTTAAAATTCATCAAATTTGGTACCGTTGGAAATCTATCAATGCCCTCTATGCCATGGAAACTTTAAATTTGATTTTTGGTCAAGTTAGGTGAGATAAAATTGAGAAAATGTTTGTGGCATGGAAAAAAATGTAAAACTGACCCCCAACCACAAAAATTGATGAAGTATGGCATCTGTTTCTTCTCCAGCATGGCCGAATGCCTCGAAAAGTGAATTTTTAGAGGTTTCCTTTCCATTTTAATGGATGTTGTTAGTTGGTGGGTGTAAAAAAATGGATTTCCCACATTTATCTCTCCTCTATTTTATTTTCATCGATTTAAAGCCAGTTTTGGCTCATTTTGTAAATGTTGGACATTTTGTTCTTGTAGACTCCCCTCTTCCCCTTGACATGTGAATTTGTGGAGTTTCAGTCCTCCCATATGAACTGTAATATGTTTTTTTCCTCCTTTCCATTGTAATGCATCGTATCAAAAAATGGGAATGATAAAGCATGCTCTGTGAATGAATTTTCAATCCTTTCTTGCGTTTATTGTTTCCTTTTGATCCTTCATTACATTTTGGAAATTTTTGCATGTTCTAGTGTTACATTCTTATGATTTGTGTCTATTTTCAAAAATAGAGTTCCATCACTTCTTTGGTGTATCACCATTTTTACTTAGTTTTATTTCCTTTTGCATCTTTTAACTCTGTCTCCTTGGAATCTAGAGTAGGATTTAGCATTGAACCTCTGCAAAATTCATGCATACACCTAAACAGAGGGGTAAGAACCAACTTTCTCTAGATATTTTCTCACCTTGCAAGGTACCAAACCTTGAAGAAAACTCAATGTTGTGTAATAACACTGAATGACCCAATTCTGGACCGCAGATCTGAAGGTCATTTAGGGGGTGTTGTAGATTTACACTAATAGTTTTGGCATGCCCGGTGGGACCTTAGAGGTCTTCATCTTATCAAAAAAAAGTTGATGTGCAATTTTTGTAAGTTTCTTACTTGAAAGAGCCTTAATTTTCTCATCTGGCAACTCCAAAAGGATAGAATCAAGCGGCTTCGAAGTCCAAGCTTGAAGATTCATGAGAAGGATCCAAACAAGGTCAAGGACTAAAGAATAGGGATTTTTTAACTATCTAAAATTATCCCCAAAAAGAGGAGGAGGAAGAAGGATTCAAAGGTCTCCATCTCCACCAAATAGAACTCTGTCAACTCCTCCACCTGGTAGACCTTGGGAACTCTCTTGATAGTTTTCGGTTGCTCCAATAGAGACAAGTTCTCCCCTTTCTCTCTAAATTGGTTATGGAGGGTTATGCACAATGGGTTCCAATTTTGGATAGATCTGCTATAAGGCTCTGAACCATTGCAAGCCTTTCCATTTTAATGAATATTCCAATAATTTCACAACAATTTCCATCTCAAAAATCTCATGGATTGCACAAACATTAGCAATGTCTTGGACATGATCACCAAGAGTGGTCTGATTTTCTCCAGAAATTATGGGATGTTCTTGATGCTGCGATTGGGCTGGGTTTTGTGCATTGAGAGAAAGTGGTCTGTTACCAATAAAGTTGACATAAGGATTGGGTTGTGCTATTCTGATTGGCCTGAGAACTCTTGTTGATTGGATGAGTAGCTAACAAACTTCAATTTCAAATTTCAAAGAACATGGGATAGAATCCCATTGGAAGTGAGGCCAACAGCTCAAGGTGCTTTCTTATACTTTCTCAAGGCTTTAAATTCTGACATTTCTATGTTGATATAATCCATAAGCGGTGCAACTATACATGCAGCTTAGAACATCACCGTTAGGGCTGAGAATTGTTTGATCCAAGATGGTAAACATGCACCTAGGCCTCCTATGCCCTTATATCCAGAGTTGGGAATCCCAGTACTAGTCAAGCACCTAATTTAGCTCCTATTCCCACTCCTAGAAATGTGATTTCAAATGAAACTTCTACTTCATCCTCTAGTGCCTCAAATGAACTTCTAGAAATTATGAAACAATTGCAAAATTTGGGTAGTCGGATGGTTACACTCAAGTAGAACAAGCTCAAAGTTTTAGACCTTCTTATTAGCCTCAAACTCAGCCTAATAGACAACCATATCATCCTAACAGGCCACCCAACCTAGCTGTAAATCAAAATCAAGTAAGGCCTCCTACCAATAGACCATTTCAGCCCTATAACCCCAATGTTGCATCTACCTCTAAATCCTTAGTGCCAGTGCAAAATAATATAGCTCAAGAGTATGATTAGTGTTTCCCATGTAGTGAACCTCACAACCAATCTATGTGCTTCAATGGTGCTGAACCAAGATTTGATGGTGACAACAATTTGTGTAGAGAGTGAAGCAAGTCAAGAAAAAAACCAACAAAAAGGGACATCTCAACAAGACAAAACTCCAAATGAGACTACACTTGTAAATTGGCAGGATGAAGATTTTTGTGGTATGAGTCAAACACCTTATCAAATTGTAGAAGCTAACACACGAGTTAAAGAAGAGGAATATTGGTTAAGGGTAGTCATTAGATCCAAGTGATTGAAAACCTTCCATCACTCCATAAGGTGTTGGCAAGCAAAATGCAGTTCCAAATGTGCAAGGACAGCCCAAGCCACCTTCTAGACTAGCTCAAATTCTAGCTATTGTAGCTTATGTACAAGAAAATAATGTGAAAACTAAAGGGCAGCAAAGAGATGGTTCATCCCCATTTAACATCATTGAACAAATGAAGAATATCAATGTGAACATATCTATTTGGGAGTCATTATCCATCCCAGGACAAAGGGATCTATTACAAGCTGCCATGAAGAATTGGTCAACCTCAAATTAGCTAGCTCATATGCAAGAGAAGGTACTCACAAATGCTACTCATCCTGAGGGGAATCATGGAGGATAGCAAGGTAAAATTTTCAAGCCCCTTCCTTTCTATGTTTCATTGATCATGAGGGATAAAATAGTACATAATTGTATGATTGATTCTGTGCAAGTAGTTCCGTGATGCCCAAACAAATAGCTGATCAGTTGGGCCTTCAATATGAATTCATATCCAAGGGAGTGGTGTAATTAGATGGGATAGTAGTAGCAACAGTTGGGGTAGTTAAAGATTTGAGCCTTACTTTGCATGCATGCCCCAATGTCACTGTTTTGCAAGATGTGTCGGTGATATATTTTCCACCACTTTTTGCCATATGTTTGTCAAGGGATTTCATAGCTAGAATTGGAGGCTACCTATTTGTTGATTGGTCACACATGCTGTTTAGGAAAAGGTATGGAGCCAAGGCCACAATTAGGTCCGAACCTATTGCAAACTTTCACATTGAGCCTCATACTCCAAGCCCAATCAATGCCAACTATTCAAGCGTTTGATCAAGAGGATTATCCAAGCACACATGAAGCTTAAACCAAAGTTGTAAGAATTATAGATTTGACTCTTAATGAATGGGAAAGAAAGGTACATGTTTTTATCCCTAAAAGGAAATAGAGGAATATGGACTAGAATTCTATTACATGCATGAAGAAAATCAGCCTCTTCATAAGCATCACCAAGCCAGGACCATAAAGATGACAATGAGGTATGGTAGTTGTTCTTTAATGGATCAAGAAGTAGACAAGGTGTAGGAGGAGGAGCTATGCTTGTTTCACCTCATGGAATTAAGTATTATTCAACTTTGATATTTCATTTTGCATGTTCTAACAACACTTTTGCTGAATATGAATCTTTGATACATGGATTGCATTGGTTAAGGAAGAGAGGCATCAAAACTTACAATTCTTTGGTGATAGCAAGTTGATTGTTAATCAAGTTAAAGGAAAGCATGTTTCCAAGAATAATTTGATCAAAAATTATAAGAATAGGGTGTGGGACCTAATTGAGGATTTTTAGGGCTTTGGCATCAACTCCATCCCTAGGAAAGAGAACCAAGCTGGCGATAGGCTTGCAGCAATTGGAGAAAATTTTGATGTTGTCAAGAGTATCAAAAGAGATAAAATAAAGCCAAAATCCACGTGATTGTGAGGCCATTAGTGCCAGACAATAATGAAAGTTGGCAAGTGTTTAAGAGTGACCAAAAAATCATCAATTTCTTACAAGAGGAAGCTGAGTTCTCAGCCAAAAATTAGGAAAAGTTAGAACAGTAATACGGTGATCAAGTGGTATAGCTGAGAACCAACAAACCACCAAAATAACTTATGAATTTAGAGTTTATATTTAATCCTAATGACAAATTTATGAAGGAGAAAGCAAACATCCAAGTCAAGGGAGAGGATTCAAAGCCCATCTCAGTTAGAGAAGGCAAGTCACTTCAAATTGGTAAAGTGGCAACCGAGCAAGAAAGGTATGAATTCATGCAAATTTTCCAAGAGTTCCCATATGTATTTTCTTGGAGCTATGAAGATTTGAGAGGTTTCAATCCCAAGCTAGCTCAATGCACAATTGAACTTGATCCAAGTGCTAAACCCATCAGGAAAAAATAGAGACCGGTCAATCAACACATTGAGCCTCTCATGAAGAAGGAATTGTATAAGTTAATAGAGACTCATATCATATTCCCCATCAAGCATTCAAGATAGGTTTCAAACTTGGTTCCAGTTAGAAATAAGAGTGGAGAAATCAGATTTTGTGTAGACTTTAGAGATTTAAATACGAGAATCCTCAAGGATCACTACCCACTTCCTTCTATGGAGCAGATTTTGCAAATTATTATTGGCTCTGAGATGTTTTCATTGCTAAATGGTTATTCGAGTATAATCAGATCATGGTAAAAGAATATTATCAATTCAAAACATCCTTCACCACCAAATGGGGAACCTATGCATATAGAAAATTTCCATTTGGGTTGTCTAACGTCGAGCTACTTTCCAAAGGAAAATGGATATGGCATTCAAGGGATTGATCAAAAAAATAGTGTTGATATACCTAAATGATATTACTGTATTTTCTAAAAGTGCGCGAGACCATCTCTTTCATTTGAGACAAGTGTTCCAAAGATGTAGAAGATTTGGGGTATCCTTGAATCCCAAAAAATGCATTTTCCCAGCTCATGAAGGTAAGCTCCTAGGCCACATTGTTTCCAAAGAAGGGTTAGCAATGGATCCAAAGAGGGTTGAAGAAATAAAACACTTTGCCATTGCCAAGGCATAAGAAGGATCTTAAAAGTTTCTTGGGAAGAATCAATTTTGTTCGAAGGTTTGTTCCAAACTTTGCAGCCCTTATCAATCCAATAACTATGATGTTGAAGAAAAGTGTGGCATTCAAATGGATAGCTAAAGGTAAGGCAAGTTTTGAGGCAATAAAAGAATCTATCTCATGGGATCCAACTCTCATTAACCCAGATTTCTCCAAAGACTTCATCCTTTATGCATTTAGTGGTGGTGATACAATTTCTGTAATTTTAGTACATCAGAACAAAGAAAATTCAGAGCAGCCAATTTCCTTCTTTAGCCAAAGCTTGGAGGACTATGAAGTAAGGTATTCCTTCATTGAGAAGCATGTTCTTGCAGTGATTAGGATCTTGAAGAAATTTAAGCATCTAGTTTCAAACAACAAGGTTCAACTGTTGGTTTCTCATGTGGGAATTAAAGACTTCCTCCTCAACAAAGATCTAAATGAAAATTGTGCAGGGTGGATTACTTGTGTCATGGAGTATGAAATTGAGATCAAAGTCACCAAGCTGGTTTGAGGAAAGGGATTGTGTGAGAAATTGGCATTGAGTATACCAATCAAATCAAGCAAAGAGAAGAATGTTGTTTTGGTGCTGCAAGACAACCAAGAACAAAGAGATGTTTAAGAAGAAAATGGTGGTATGCTCACTCCTTGCTAGACCCAAGACATAATGCATTTCCTACAAATAGGACTATGCCCTCCATATATGAACAAAGCCAAAAGAAGACACTTGATTGCAGGCTATTCTATATGCACTTGTTGATGGAGTCTTGTTCAAAAAATATATCAATGGAGTGTTGCTTTGAGATGCATTGGGACAAATCAAATTGAAAAAATGTTAGAATAGTTCCATGATGGATAATTTGGGGGTCATTTTTCTCCAAGAGTGACAACTCTCAAGATCATGAAGGTTTGTTATTATCGGCCTAAAGTGTTTAGTGATTGTTATTCATGGATCAAGAGGTGCAAGGATTGTGCATTCTTCATAGGAAAAGAGAGGTTAGCAGCACTTCCATTGCACCCAATCTCAATTGACCATCCATTCATGTAATGGGGTTTGGAATTCATTAGAGTTATTAATCTAGACTCAAACCAGGGCACAAACAGATTCTAACAACAACAGACTACTTCACCAAATGGACTGAGGTGGTGGAATTCAAATAGGTAAATGAATCTAGAATTCTAAACTTCTATGAGGAGATAACAACTAGATTTGGTATACCTACCACTATAATATTATATAATGTATTGGCATTCATAGGATCAAATGTAACTTAATGGGATGTTAGAAATGGGATCTATTTGAGCGAGTTCATCAAATTATTACCCTCAAGATAATGGCCAAGCTGAGTCCACAAACAAGAATATATTAAGGATCATCAAGAGGACTCTTGATGAAAATAAGAGGACTTGGAACAATAAGCTCAAGTCAGCTCTATGTGTTGATAGAATAACTTCCAAGAGATCCACAGGTAACTCTCCATTTAGACTTGTTTATGGGAAAGATGAAATCTTGCCTATATCACTTGAGTTGCCAACATTAGAACTCATGAAGTAATTGTAATTGTTGGAGTGTGAGCTCATGGAGGTTATATATGTAGAATTGATGGAACTCTAAGAAATTAGAGAGCATGTAGCCCAAAATATGAAAAAGGACCAAGCATTGATCAAGAGAAGCTTTGATAAGAAAGCTAAGGCTAGAACTTTCCAAGTTGGAGATTTAGTGTTGAAATGGGATGTAGACTCGAGAAAAGCTAGGCAGGCATTCAAAATTTTATGCCATTTGGAGTGGCCCTTACATAGTCACAAAATGTAAAAATAGCAATGCCTTCCAATTGTCTACATTGGATGGTGAGGAACTACAGATTCTAGTTAATGGAATCCATCTAAAGCATTGCTACTAGAAGGGAAACTTCTCACCTTGTACATATTAGCTTAGATTCTTCTTTCATTCCTCCAAGTGCTTATGCACGTTTTTTTTTTGTAGCTTAGATTTTATTTTCCCTAAGTGCTTTGGCACATGTTTTGTCACCCCAAGGATACATCTTTTGCAGATCAAGTTCTAGGTCAAAGTAATTTTCTACTCTCACAATCTTCATCTTAGAGATTTTCTAATGAATTGAGAGTAACAAGAAGTTGATTTCATGAATCCATGCCTAATGGATTGCTTCAGGTAGTTGGTCACTTCATCTAGTAGGCAGATGACCCCTCTGAGTCTCCAAAATTATTATCCAAAATAAGTCCATGCTTGTTTTGGTTAACTTGCCTTCATTCTTCCTTCCTTTTGTTGCAGGTAGGTTTTTGTAACTTTAAAGCACTCAAAAGTTCTTGGAGATGGCTTCATCAGATATTATTTTTCTTCCCCTTTCTAGAAAGGTAAAGAAGTCCTCCTAACTCCTTGTAATTTTTGAGTTATGGCTCAACAGATTTTACAGTGAAAATTTGCCCTAGGCGGGCCCGCGGAGGTAAGGAGGAAAATTTGTCAGGGAGTCTTAGGCTGGTGGAGTAGAGTTGGAAAATTTTCCAAGGAAATTGGCGGGTTAGCAGAAGAAAACTTGACACTTAGCCCTTTTGGCTAAAAGGTGCGAAGTAATAAGCCGGCCCGCGGGCCTGTGGAGGGGAAGGAAGCAAGTTGGCGAGAGGCACGGAGAAATTGTTGGCATTTATCTCTTTTGAGAAAAAAATTATGGGTTCAAATTTAGCCACACCCCCACAAAAAATATAATGATGAAATGTGGCAACCAGTGCTAGGGTGGGCAGTTGGAGAAACAAAGGAAATTTTTCCCTTTTGCGGAAGAAGCCGAAGGAGCAAAACTAAACCAAAGTCCTACATCCATTAGAAAGGCACCACGTGTCCATTCCACATCAGGAGTGCCCACATATCAATCAAAGAGTGCCATGTGTCATCATATTGGTGGACCAAAGGGAGGATTTTGGAAAAAAAAAATCAATTTCGCAAAAAGGGGAAAAAAGGAAAGGTTGAGCCCATGGACCCGTTTTTCACCATTTTTCCCTAATTTGGCCGTAGAATTTCAAAAGGTCATATCTTTCGATCCAGTGGTCAAAATTCATCAAAATTGGTACCGTTGGAAAGATATAAATGCCCTTTATGCCATGGAATCTTTAAATTTTATTTTTGGTCAAGTTAGGTTATAGAAAATTGAGAAAATGTTTTTGGCATGGGAAAAATGCGAGCAACCGACCCCAACCACCAAAATTGATGAAGTATGGCATCCGTTTCTTCTCAACATTTCAATGATTTGAAAAGTGGATTTACAGAGGTGACCTTGCTATTTTAATGGATGATGTTGGTTGGTGGGTGCAAAAAATGGATTTCACACATTTCTCTCTCCTCTGTTCTGTTTTCATCGATCTAAAGCCAGTTTTGGCTCATTTTGTAAATGTTGGACATTTTGTTCTTGCAGAATCCCATCTTCCCCTTGGCATGTGAATTCGTGGATTTTTAGGCCTCCCATTGGAACTGTAATATGTTTTTTTCCTCCTTTCCATTGTAATGCATTATATCAAAAATGGGAATGATAAAGCATGCTCTGTGAATGAATTTTCAATCCTTTCTTGCATTTATTGTTTCCTTCTGATCCTTCATTACATTTTGGAAATTTTTGCATGTTCTAGTGTTGCATTCTTATGATCTATGTCTATTTTCAAAAATAGAGGTCCATCACTCCTTTGGTGTATCACCATTTTTACTTAGTTTTGTTTCCTTTTGCATCTTTTAACTCTGTCTCCTTGGAATCTAGAGTAGGATTTAGCATTGAACCTATACAAAATTCATGCATACACCTAAACAGAGGGGTAAGAACCATATTTCTCTAGACATTTTTATCACCTTACAAGGTCCCACACCTTGAAGAAAACTAAATGTTGTGAAATCACACTAAATGACCCACCTTCTGACCACAAATTTGAAGGTCATTTAGGGGGTGTTGTAGATTTACACTAACAACATTTTCCAATTATGTTGCAAGGCTCATCATAACCAATAAAAACATGCTCAAAATATCCTTGAACATAATCAACAAAATAATTCCTATGTGGCGTAGAATGGAAAGAAGCCCCCAAATCTAAAACCCAAGATTTAGTAATATTATGCAAAGAAATAATCAAAGCATCTTGACATACATTACTGTTGCCACATTTGTCTCCTTCTTTCTTCTTTTTGTTTCTTCTTGTCCCAAAGTTCCCAACAATCCTTCTTTTCATGGCCATAATTTCCACACTGCCATCATACTATCTTGCTTTTGGTTTTTGACATTTCCCAATCCTTTGATTTTCCATGGCTTCCTCTATTCTTCCTGTCTCCCTATAGTTTCCATTTTCAAATCATTCCCACAAGTAGAAGATTCCCTAGAGATTTTTCTTCACATTTCCTCACTTAGAATCACCCCTAAAACATCCTAAAAATTCAGCTTTGAATTAATTGGAACCGAGTTGCTTACCACCATTACTAGGCTATTCCAACTCTCGGGTAAAAGCACAAAATTAATAAAGCCCAGGACTTCTTCATCAAATTCTATTAGTAATCGAAGCTAGCATATTTACAACCGTATTAAAATTATTTAAATGATCTACTAATGAATCATTCTTAGACATCTTCATATTAAACAACTTTTCACTAAAAATATCTTATTTGAGGCGGATGGTTTTTCATACAACTTCCCTAATGCATCCATCGCCTTTTGTAGTCTTTTCCTTTGAAACATTAAATAATACCAAATATGCACGACACAACCAGATTGTCCCAAGTGCCTTCCTATCAAAAAAATCCCATTCCACATCCATCATGTTTGAGGGTTTGATCACCTTCTTAGACAATGGAATATAAAGATCCTTCTGATAAAGGTAATCTTCCATCTGCATCTTCCAAATACTAAAATTCTACTGTTGAATTTATCAACCCTTGATCTTCCATCATCTTCCATAGCTCCCAAGTAAAGATAAAACTTTCCATATGATTCAACACTTCAACAAACCAAACCAAGCTTTGATACCAATTGTTAGTAAATAAGGGATAAAATATGTGGAATAATCCCTCACAGAATCGCAACTGTAGAAACTAATATGCAAAAAATATTACAAATCTCAAATAAAAGTACGAGAATAAAATAACACAACACAAAGAGATAGTATTTAACGTGGTTTACCCAATTTGGGCTACGCCCACCAAGAATCACTTTCTCAGATTTTATTACAAGCCACTGCTCTCTTAATACAATACCCAGATTTTTTTAGAGCTATGCTCAACAAACTCTACGAGAATTCATGCCCGAATTCAAAACACATCTCAATATTACATTATACCTACCATATGCATAAAACCATATAAGTAGACAAATTATTGAGCAATTTTACAAAACCATGAGTATTAAAACCATGAGCCAATACTGTCCCATAAACCTATGGGTCAAAAATCCCACCCATATGAGAAAAGCACATTTCTTGATATATCGGGCATGTTTTAAGGCAAAAAATTTTGGAGGCTTCGGCCTCGAACTCCCGGTGAGGCAACTATGGAAAGTGTATAGTACTCTTAGTGTACAGTATTCAAAACTTTCTCACATGAAAATAGGCTCCACAACCTAAAACTTCCATGTCCCGTAAGAAAATTTCAGGGTATGCCCTTCCGAGTAACTTGGTAACTTCTTTCTTCCTAGGTGCTTGAGTAAGTGCACCTTAGTCACTCTTATTACAGAACCCCTCAACTTTCATCCAATTAAATCAGGTCCCATGCACCTAATTGTCACATGTCATGTTTGTTGTATCACTCACGAGATAGGGCATCCTCAAATTGGATAACTCCTTCAGTAGGGTGAATTATCTTCGGGTCTCTAATGGAGCGCACATAAATTCTATTAAGGACCTCTTCTCCCAAAGGTTTGGTGCAAGGTGTTGACTTCCTATCCATTAAAGGGATGATGACCCATTCTTCCTTGTTCTCAAAACTGATATATTATTTTTTGAACCTTAGTTCAACATTGTTCTTATAACACCATGGGTGCCCAAGCAATACTAGAAAATTTTCTGCCTCGGTGAGTGCCAAGAATTTGAATTCTCTAGTAAACTTGGCCCCCTGAATGGTGATCACTACATCCTTCAATACTCCAATGGGAATTTCCTTAGTTTTGTTTCCATATATAACACATTCAAAGATGGTTGTAATGCGGGCCTTCCCATTTGATGCTAGGAATCTAATGTAAGAACATTGACTTCTACTCTAGTATCAATCAATATGTTGCTCAATAGCCAACCATCCACAATTGCATTCATTGTCATCTCTTTTTCATAGTCATGGCTATGGGGAGGGAGGTTTGCATGTAATACACCGCCTTTCATGCTCTCCTCGGCACGTGACATCTTCTCCCGTAGCCATTCTCCTAGCAAGGGAATAATATTCACATGCCTTAACATTTGCACACTACCCCGACCTCATCCAAGTTCTTTTGTGGAGCCTCAGCATTCCTCCTTTGCTCTTACTGCCTAGACTACTCCTTTAGACACTAGATTTCTCCCTACAAACTCTGAATAACATCCATTATCTCTTGATACACTTCCTTTTATCGGGCAAGTTCCACATACTTCCTATGCACCACTTCTTCTCTTGAGACTAGATTCATTTGCCTTAGTACTTCCTTGCACAAGCATATTCTGCTCGTGTTGTCACCAAAACAAGTTCTAACCCTGACTCACATGCCACTCTAGGCATCCACTATGTGTCGACCTTCATTATACTTGACCTTCCTAGCACCTTATCCTTTCGTTGCTGATGGCTCATGTGTTCAAAAAACTTAGGCACTCCTCATACTTATGCTTCTTCCTACACCATGAATGTAACATCTTGGACAAACTGTTATATTTATCTTTTTCATTACAACAATTGGAATGTGATTTTCTTGAATAAGGTATGTTCCTTGATCGTTGAAAATAATGATTGTTAAGGATAAATTATTTTTTCTCTAGGATTATTTTGAATGACATGATATGGCTTGCAAGAAAACACTTTCACTTCTTGTTAATAAGATACAATCAGATTTTGAGAGTTGCAAACTTATCTCTTTTTGACTGACTCATCCTGGGATCAATTTCAATGATCCAAGGAATGTTTTAAATCTTCTTAACATACTGAATGGTAAATTGACATTCATTGGTTGAGAGACATAGTGGAATGAACCTTGTATGTTACAAGTTCTTTGGGCTTGAGTGATCGTGTCTTCATTTGGTTTTATGTTTACACTTGGGTCTTTAGAGTTGACCTCTATAGAACATTATTCTCGCAAACAAGAATAATCTACTTCATGACTATGAGGGGGATCAAAATCATAAAAATAAAGGACTATCCTAAACTAGGTAAGAGTGCCTACTTCCTAGCTACGTCTATTTAATTGGGTTATAATTTAACCTAAGCTTCTTATTCTATTGTGTTGGGGGTGACCTAACCTAAGATTTAGTGCTAAATGAATAAGGGAGAAAGTTTTCTAAGGTGATATTGGCTATATTAACCTAATGCCTAATACTAATGGTTGTGAATTTAATCTAACCTAAGGTGGTATTACCTATGGAAATGTTTTAGACCTAAGGAAATTATTTAGGAAATGATTTTTGACTAAACTAATTTTGGGGGACATCTAGCCTAAAATATTTAAAGAGGGCCTATGGTCGCATGACACTATGGTGTACTTGAATTAATCATATCAGATAGAGATCATATAATGACATCAAGGTTTTGGCAAATGCTTAATGCAACTCTAGGAACTAAGTTGAATTTCAGTTTTGTGTATCATCCAAAAACGGATGGACAGACTAAAAGAGTTAATCAAGTATTAGAGGATATGTTACAAATGTATTGTATGGATCAGCAGTATAAGTGGGAAGAATACCTTCCACTATTTGAGTTTACATATAATAACACATATCATACATCTCTTAAGATGGCACCTTTTGAAGCATTATATGGAAGAAAATGCAGAACCCCTGTTAGTTGGGACAACATTGAGGATAGAGAGGTAATTGGACCTAAAATTCTTACTGAAATGGAACAGCAAGTTAAAATGATTCGTGAGCACTTGAAAGAAGTAGCAGATAGGCAAAATATTTATGCTGATTTAAAGTGGGTTGACAAGAAATTTGAACTTGGTGAGAAAGTCTTTCTTTGGGTTAAACCAAAAAAAGAGCTATATAAGTTGTGGCAAGGCTACCAAGTTATCACCTCATTATGTGGGACCCTTTGAGATAGTTGAAGTAATCAAATATGTAGATTACCGTTTAGCATTACCTCCTACTTTTTCATGAATGCATGATGTTTTCCATATTTCTTTGCTTAAGAAATAGGTTTCAGGAGTTTATCACATGTGTTAAATCAGAATTCCTTGCAAGTCCAAGACCCGTGAATAATTGTGGTTAAACCCATACGAGTTCTAGAAACTCACCAAATGCATTTAATAAATCGTGAAATAAGTCAATGTAAGGTCCAATAGGACCAGTTTAATGAAGAAAGTGCAACCTCAAAAATATGGAACTTATGAAAAATATTTTCCATATTTATTTGATCAAAATTGACTTTGATAACTGATAAAAAAATTGTGATTTTATCTTTATTTTTCAATATTTTTGCCAATTTTGGGTAGATGGCTATTTATTTTTGAATAAACAACTATGTGAATGCTGATTTCTGGAACTTTAAATCCTGATATTGTTGCAAACATAGATTAAGAAAGTGAATAAATTGATTATCCTTAATGTAATGTTCAAATGAGATAATCATCGGGATGATGATTCTTTTTAGGAGGGAAGTATGTAACATCTTGGACAAACTGTTCTATTTCTCTTTTGCATTACAAGCATTGGCATGTGATTTTCTTGAATAAGGTGTGTTCCCTTGATTGTTGAAAATCATGCTTGTTAAGGATAAATTATTTATGCTCTGGGATTCTTTTGAATGAAATGATATGGCTTGCAAGAATCCACTTTCACTTCTTATTGATAAGCTGCAATAAGATTTTGAGAGTTGTAAACTTATCTCTTTTTGACTGACTCATCCTTAGATCAATTTTAGTGATCCATAGAATGTTTTAAATCTTCTTAATAGACTGAATGGTAAATTGACATTCATTGGTTGAGAGACATAGTAGACTGAACCTTGTATGTTACAAGTTCTTTGGGCTTGAGTGATCATGTCTTCATTCAGTTGTATGTTTATGCTTGGGTCTTTGGGATTGACCTCTGTAGGACATTATTGTCATAAACAAGAATAGTCTACTTCATGACTATGAGGGGGATCAAAATCCTAAAAACTAAAGGACTATCCTAATGGTATCCTAAACTAGGTAAGAGCACCTACTTCCTAGCTATGTCTATTTAATTGGGTTATAATCTAACCTAAGCTTCTTATTCTATTGTGTTGGGGGGTGACCTAACCTAAGCTCTTGTGTTAAATGAATAAGGGAGAAATTTTACTAAGGTGATATTAGGCTATGTTAACCTAATGCCTAATACTAATGGTTGTGAATTTAATCTAACCTAAGGTGGTATTACCTATGGCAATGTTTTAGACCTAAGGAAATTATTTAGGAAATGATTTTTGACTAACCTAAGTTTTGGGGACATCTAGCCTAAACTAATTAAAGAGAGGCATATGGTCACATGACACTATGGCAATGGTTCCAATGGATTTTATTTGATTTGATTGGATTTAAATTCATGGAGGTACTACCAGTTTGGCAAGGGCTAGTTAAAATTTAGTGGGGCTTATGTGGAGGATTCGCTAAGTATGGAATTGCATGTTGATTTGGAATTGGTATCCGTCGGTTTGGGAGGCGGTGGCAAGGAGAGATAAGTAGGAGAATTAGGATTAATGGCATTTATGCACCTCAATTTTGTGTGCAAACCATCTTGGAAACACGAGAGGTGGGTTTGTGAGAGGTTTTTTGGTTTTACATGCCTCGCAAATTTTTCTCTACATGAAGCTATCTGGTTCTTTGAACCAGAAATTTTCTTCTTCTTCTTGGCTATTTTTGGTTTCTCTGGTCTATTTTCAATCAAGGGAATGTATAAGAGGCATTGGAAGAAAAATTATTTGGTTGTTGATCTATCATGGAGAAGAAAAATGGTTGGAGGCTCGGCTAGAAGTCTCCTTCGAATTGGCAGAGGCACTATTAGGCATGATAGGCTCTACCCATTAAGATCTCTTGCTTTCTTCTAAATGAATCATTAAAACAACTCTGCTCTCATGAGATAATTGTTTGTTTGATTTGTCTAGTTATTTACTTGCATGTTTTAGGAAATATCTAGTGGTTTTTGGAATGCAAATCCATTACTGGTAATGATAGTTTTTGGGAAAATTTCTTTGTGCTAGTTTAATGGTGATATTCATGTAAACTTGTATTTGAAGCTCTGTAACTTGTATTCAAGACTGGTGTTGACTGAACTGGAATTCATTGCCTTATGCTTTGTTCTGAACTATTTTTAGAGCCTATGTTTTGTTTAAATTTGTAGTGGAGCTTCTTGGTCATTCGGATTCACATGTATTGCTTGTATGGTTCTGAATCTCTGTTTTAGTCTTGTGTTTCGTTGAGATTGTAGTGAAGCTTCGTGGTTGTTCTAAGATTGTGTTGAAGCTTTGTGATTTGTTATGAGCTTTTAATGGAACTTCGTATTTGGACTGAGTGGAACTTGGTGTAGTTCTAAATTTTTGTTGAATCTTCATATTCAACACTTTGTACTCATATTCATTTCTTATGAATGTTGAACTTGTAGATGAGTTGTTGAGTTTTGTTCTATACATATACTTTGAGCTAGAATTTTTATTCTTATTTAAGGAATTAAAAATGCTTGAACTTGTATTAAAGAATTGGTTTTTTGTTCTAATCTTTTATTTAGGGCTTTTGTTTCACTTTAGGCTCGTATTTGAACTTCGTGCTTGTCTGAGCCAATATTAGAAGCTTGTGAAGTTTTGAACTTTTTTTTGAAGCTCGTGTTCAACATTGTACTGGTATTCCATTCTTGCTTGTTCTGAACTTGAGTTGGAGTCGACAGGTTTGAATCTATACTTGTATTCGAGCTAGAGTATTGTTGGTATTATGGATGTGAAAATCTTTAAATCCATTTTTGGATTGTCTGCTCGATAAGGGCTTGAGAGATTAGTTTCAGTTTGAAGTTGATCTGGTAATCTCTTTGAGATCTCCTTCGTGTAACTTCTTGAGTGTGAATGGTTTTAGTACTTTTATCTTTTAGACTGTACCACCTTTTGAACTGGATAGGGCGAGTGAGTGCAAAGTATATCTTTCCTTCTCTGCCCTGGGTGAACCCGCGTCTTGTTGAAGCTTGATTATTTTGTTCATAGGATTAATGGACTGGAACTATGTCTTGTTGTGGGTTTGGTTGATTTTTGTAGTTCATTTGGAACAGTCATAATAGTTTTAGAGGGTTTATGGAAATACAAGTATTCACTCTCCTTCTTGTTTTAGATGTTGAAACAAATACTTTCCCTGTCTTAATCTTTTAACTAGAACTTGAGAGTCCTGGTTGTGATTCTGTTTTAGTCGAGTTGGAAGTAAGATTGGAAAAACTATTTTCTTAAACGTCGTTGGGGTTTCTTACTCTCTTCTGATCTTTTATTTGATTCTTGGGTTTTATTTGAAAATTGAATTTAAACCTAGTATACTAAATTTTGTATGGAAGGATACAATATCTCTGTTCAGAATGCTTTGTATTATTGTTCTTATTTGGGGATCACGAACTACTTCTCTATTGCATCAAGTTGTTGAAGCCTTGTAATAGGATGTCATTCTTTTGAGTTCTTGAGTTGTAATGATCCTTGTATATCTTTCACTATTTGTGGATTTCTATTCCTTGTTGGATTCATTGAATAAGTCTCTGGTTTTAAAAAAGAAATGATTATGATCTCTTGGGGATAGTATACTATTTTAGGGACTATACTGTGTAATTCGTTCTATGGACTGAGTTTGAACTTGTGTCTGAAAAATGGAATAGGTAAACGAGTTTGTAATATTTTTAATGGAAATTTTGAAATGTTCTTTCTTTAAGCTGTGTTTTCGGTTTTGTGTTCTCTTTTGGGAACTAGTTAAGGAATTCTAAGTTTGAAATAGAAATGAAAATTCATTTCATAGTATAAATGAAATGAATTATAGATTGGTTCCTTTTCTATTTGAGATCCTTTTTCTGTTGTTAGGATAAGTTCATTTGATTGAATTTTTCTTTTTTGATCTTCTTCTGAGATGGACAATTCATTGAGGAACGTTTGGTTTTAGGTCTTTGAATTGAGGCAGATTTGTGTGTTCTAAACTTGTAATTGTCTTTTTGATGATTAGCGTTTGGGGAATGGCATGTATTGATTCTTCTTCCTTGTTATATGGAATGATGAAGTATTCTAATATTAGCTATGCCGTAATTAACTTCTTTTGCTGCTCAGTAAAGATAAATGTGTATTTTCTACTCTTATAGAACTATGAAGCAATTAGATGACAAGACCTGTTGATTGTTTTAAAGTAATTAATAAGATCAATTTAACCTTATGATATAATGCAGGTGTTGCAGATTATATTATGCTCTTTTCTTAAAAGTGAATTCAGACTCTTTTAATATACTTATTTTCTAGATGTTATTACTTATGATTATATGTATGATATATTAATTGTTTCATTAAAGTAGAGTTGTTTTAATGGAACAATTAGTGGAATGCACTTCACTTTAATGCTTAGTGCTTATCATGCTCAATTCATTGAACTGACCCGTGCTAGAAATTTTTGTAGATGGACATCGTAAGTGATAAAAGAAGACAGGAACTTTCATGATGTATTGGTTTATTTAATTCTGGATCTTATGTAAAGAGTTTCGAATCATTCTTGAGCTGTATTGGAAAAGAAAAGTGTTGTTCTTTTAAGATCTTAATTATGATTGACATACAAAATGTCTGAATTGCATAGTCTTGTAAATGTATATTTAAAATCATGAATTGAAAGGTTTTGTGTTGGACTACAATTTGTGATGTGAATACTTTTGTACTTGTATGATGGAAATAATAGTGATATCTTTGCAGTATTATTTATATCTATGTATACTATTGTTGTTATAAGATGATGAGTTGGATTAAGGAGATAGTATAATCTCCCTTATATTAATGAACTTGTTAAATTGCAAGGATGTCGTTCTCTATTTACATAACTATAGTTTAATAATGAAATATTCTTGGGACATATAATTAAACTATATAAGTAATGAACGATAAAAAGGTTATGTTAAACCTAACATCTAACCATGAAAAGGAAGACTCTTCCTCTCTCATGGAATGAAAGGTAAAAGGAATAGTGGTATGATCATTAATTGTTATACTTCATTTATAAAGTAAACACTAGCTGAATCTAAGTGGATGACACACTTGATTTGGACAGCTAGGTTGCATTAAGAATTAAACGTCTGATGTTTGTTGTCCTATTTTTGGGATAACTACTTGTTATGCCACATTAACTAATAAAAAATGCAAACATGAATTAATGAATTTCTTGATATCTAATCAAGCTAGTATTGGATAAAGAACTTAAGTAATGTTGGAATTAGGGTTAGGCAGGGTTGTTGTAATATGAATTTTTAATCTAATTTAATTATGATTAATGACCGCTAAGGGGGTATGTACATCTTGATGAATCAGTTGTAACATATGTTGGCACACGCCAACTGTAGGACTATACCCTTGAGAAGTCCCTGGACTTCTCAAGGAAATAGTGTTGCAGTTGAAATGTGGTAACACCCTTCGGTATTGTTCATCTAGATCTACACACATCTAGACTTGGACTTATTTTCTCTCTAGGTCAAGTTAGTAGCATGTTCGGGATAGGTAGTAGATTTCTATGCCTTAGGGTACCTTGGCACATTCGGATGACTTAGTTCATCTGAGTATGCCCATGTACCCTATGTCATCGTGAGAATCTTCCTAAAACAATTTATGTTGCTAACTGGGGCTAGAGTCGAACCTTGGGCAAGTGGACTAACGATAGTCAATAAAGACCATTCTAGATAACAGAAGAGTGAGGTGAAAGACATATTTTGGAATGATGAGTATGTTGTCTAGGAATAGTAACATGAATAGTATGTTGAAAATGTTTGGCCAATGTATTGCAAGATGCTAGTTGCATTGTCCTATGTCACCTAGTTTAAAACAATGTGATGTCAGATGAATAATGGTAATAAATATTTAGATAGGTTCTTTAAAATGATCACTCAGTACCTAGAATAGGGTATGAGAACCAAGTATATGTAGTATACATAAAGTATTCTATACTTTAAGTAAACATGAGAGATCGGTAGTATACCGAGTCATTACAGCTTGCATATGGTTATCTGTTATGAGATTGATTGGCATGAAATGTGTGTTCTAAATGATGTTTTATTTAGAATAGAGAACATTATGTTTCAAAAAAAAATCCCTTGTTTATAAAGTCTTAAAATGGGAATGTTACATCTTGGTATCAGAGCTGAAGGTTGCAGCTCTTGGACCTATTGTGTCCATAATCTGATGAAACTTAAATTTTCTTGTTAACAAAAATGGTTAGAACAAGAGGAAATGTTACAAATAATCTTCCACCTGAGGAAGGAGCAGTAACTACCCAGAAACTTGATGAGATCCTTTCTACCCTATTGGACACAAGAGATCATTTAGATGTACTTGAACATCAAGTAATGGGAAATGAGGAGAAAGAATATGCTAGTAATAATAATCAGCTTTGCCTCCTCCCAGGACAATTCCAATTTAGGTGTTGATAATAACAATGTGAACATACCTGATCATCTTAAGAACAAAAAGGCTAGGCTAGAAGCTGAACTCACTAATGATATAAAGAGGATAAGTCTACCCAAGTTTAATGGTACCAAATTAGGGGATGGAGATGAGAATTGGCCCAACGAAATGGAGAAATACTTTTCAATAAGGAATTTCTCAAAAGAAACAAAGGTGATATGGGAGCATATCAGCTTTCCCATGAGGCATATTCATGGTGGGATAGTCGTAAGGCCGAGCTCAAGCATTGATGAAACTAATATCACTTGGGATCAATTTAAAGGTTACTTTACGCAACGCGTTGGGTGCTGAACTTTACTATGATCGAAAATGACTTAATTCCAAAACTTAGCTCAAGGAAAGATAACCGTAGAATGGCGAGTATTGGGAGCGGTTTACTAAACTCCTTAAGTATGTACCTCGGTACAAACCTATGAGAAGTTCGGGATATAAAAATGTAACATGGGATTGAATCCCATTATAGGAGGAGAGGTGGATATTCACACCCAACCACGATGGAAGGGATTGTTGAAAAGGCCATAAGGTAGGAACATAAATTGAAGGAAATTTCTGATCATAAGGAGGAAGTAAGGAAGAAAATATCCAACTCCACTTCATCATCTCTTGCACCTAAGAAAGGACCATGGAAGAAATTCATAATGAAAATTAATTTTTCATCCGATACTAATAAGAAAGCAACAACAAACAAATTTGTTGATAATACATGGAACAACTTTGTTAGGAACAATAATAACGGACATAAATCCTATGGAAGTTAGAACGATAACTCTAAGGTGGAAATAAACCTAAGATTAGAAAGGGACTTGTAAGAGGCTGTTATAAGCGTGGAAAATATCATTACATAGATCAATGTCCTTTGAAAAAGGATGATCGTAATCAAGCATGAACAAGATACATGTTGCGGTAGGTGACAAGCAGGCCGAGAAACAAGTAGAAGTTACGGGTAAGTTATTTGGTTTACCTATAACTATTATTTTTGACACCGAAGCTCTTAATGTTTTATTTCTAGTAAATTAGCATCAAAACTAAAAAGAAAGTTGGAAACATGGATAAAACATGGACTATACATTATGGAAACAATGTTTTTCATTCAGTTAGTATATGTCTTTTTGGAGCGATCCTTGATTTACCTAACTTTTCCACTTGAAGTTGATATTTATGTTGTACCTCTAGGATCTTATGATGTAATCATAGGTGTTAATTGGTTAGCAAAACATAAGGCTAAAGTAGACTATTTTGAAAAACACATTAGTTGTTTATATGACCTACAGAAAACAGTAGAGATTCAGGGTGTGAAACGTGATATTTCTATTAGAAAACTATCAGCTATGCAACTTAAAAATGCCAAAAATAAAGGTTTTACCTTAAATGTAGTAAATATTACAGAACAGCAAGAGAGAAGCGGTGATGTCATGGAACGATATCCATTGTTACGAAACTTAAGTGACATGTTTATGGAAGAATTACTAGGTCTTCCACCCAAAAGGGAGTTTGATTTCACAATTGAGATCAAGCCTAGAACCGAGCCTATTTCTAAGGCACTGTATTGAATGAATACTATAGAATTAGTAGAGCTTAAGACTCCATTGCAATAAAAATTTTCTAAAGGTTTGATTAGACCAAGTGTTTCACCTTGGGAGCACCCGTAATTTTGTGAAAAGAAGGATAGGAATTTTGTTTGGAGTGAGAAATGTGAAACTATTTTGGCATTGAGAACTTTGAAAGAACAATTAACTTTAGCACCTATTCTAGCAAAGTTTTGCCATATCCTAATGAAAAATTTATGGTAGTAATGGATGCATCGGGTGAAGTAATAGGATGTATTTTTTTACAAAATGATCATGCCATAGCTTACGAAAGTAGAAAACTAAATTTACATCGGTTGAATTATGCTCCACATGATTTAGATCTTAGTGCCCTTGTTCATGCACTACAAGTTTGGAGGCATTACCTGCTTGGTAAACCTTTTGAATTAAAAACTGATCATCTTGGGCTGAAGCATATTTTCACTCAGCCAAATCTAAATGCAAGATAATGAAGATTGTTAGAGTTTTTATCTCAATATGATTTTTACATCAATTATATCAAGGGTAAAGAAAATAGAGTGGGTGACGCTCTAAGTCATAGGAAGAAAATTTCTTCTCTTATAACATTGAGAACTCAATTTAAGGATGAAGTAAAAAGTGTTATGGAGTCTGATTCTTACTTTCAGCAAGTAAATATAGCACTTGTTGTAGATCCAAATGATTTGAGGTATAAAGGTTTTCACTTTGATAATGAAGGAATCCTAAGATTTGAAAACAAAGTATACATACCTTTGCTAAATGATTTAAGAAAAAAATTGTTAGCAGAATTTCACAATTCACCTTTTTCGGACATCTTGGTATTACAAATATGCTTGTTGATATAAAACAACAATATTTATGGAAAGGAATGAAAAAGGATGTTATTGATTTTGTGACACATTGTCTTGAATTTCAACGTGTTAAAGCATAACATATGCACCCAATCGGTTTATTGTATCCTCATCGCATACCGCACTACAAGTGGAAAGTGATTAGCATGGAATTTTTACAAGGGTTGCCTATGTCAACAAATAAACATGATGTTATTTTGGTAGTTGTTGATAAACTAATGAAGGTAGCACATTTTATTGCTAATAATCTGAAGAATGATTCTCATGTATTGGCTACAAGATTTGTACACAAAATTTTCATATTGCATGGAGTACCTAAATTAATCATATCGGATAGAGTTCCTAGAATGACGTCAAGGTTTTGGAAAACACTTAATGCAGCTCTAGGAACTAAGCTGAATTTCAGTTCTATGTACCATCCAGAAATGGATGGACAGACTAAAAGAGTTAATCAAGTCTAAGAGGATATGTTACGAATGTATTGTATGGATCAGAGTATAAGTCGAAGAGTACCTTCCACTAGTTGAGTTTTCATATAATAACACATATCGTGCATCTCTTAAGATGGCACCTTTTGATGCATTATACTGAAAGAAAATGCAAAATCCCTATTAGTTAGGACAACATTGAGGATAGAGAGGTAACTGGACCTAAAATTCTTACTGAAATGGAGCACAGAAGTTAAAATGATTTGTGAGCACTTGAAAGAACCAACGAGATAGGAAAAAGAGTTATGCTGATTTAAAGTGGGTTGACAAGAAATTTGAACTTGGTGAGAAAAAAAAATTCAGAGTTAAACCAAAAAGAGCTCAATAACTTTTGGAAAGGCTGCCAAGTTATCACCTCGTTATGTCGGACCCTTTGAGATAGTTGAAGTAATCAACCATGTAGCTTACCGTTTAGCATTACCTCCTACTTTGTCATGAATGCATGATGTTTTCCATATTTCTTTGCTTAAGAAATACGTTTCAGATTTATCACATGTGTTAAATTGAAATTCCTTACAGGTCCAAGACTAAGGAATAATCATGGTTAAACCCATACGAGTGTTGGAAACTCACTAGTTGCATTTAAGAAATCATGAAATAAGTCAATGTAAGGTCTAATGGGACCAGTTTAATGAAGAAAGTGCAACCTAGGAAAACCTAGAAGATATGAAAACTACTTTTCCATATTTATTTGATCAAAATTGACTTTGATAACTGATAAAAAAATGTGATTTTATCTTTATTTGTCAATAATTCTACCAATTTTGGGCAGATGGCTATTTATTTTTGAATAAACAGCTATGTGAATGCTAATTTTTGGAACTTTAAATCCTGATATTGTTGCAAACATAGGTTAAGAAAGTGAATAAATTGATTATCCTTAATGCAATGTTCAAATGAGATAATCATCGGGACAATGATTCTTTTTAGGAGGGAAGTATGTAACATCTTGGACAAACTGTTCTATTTCTCTTTTGCATTACAAGCATTGGCATGTGATTTTCTTGAATAAGGTGTGTTCCCTTGATTGTTGAAAATCATGCTTGTTAAGGATAAATTATTTCTACTCTGGGATTCTTTTGAATGAAATGATATGGCTTGCAAGAATCCACTTTCACTTCTTGTTGATAAGCTACAATTGGATTTTGAGAGTTGCAAACTTATCTCTTTTTGACTGACTCATCCTTGGATCAATTTTAGTGATCCAAGGAATGTTTTAAATCTTCTTAACAGATTGAATGGTAAATTTACATTCATTGGTTGAGAGACATAGTGGACTGAACCTTGTATGTTACAAGTTCTTTGGGCTTGAGTGATTGTGTCTTCATTCGGTTGTATGTTTATGCTTGGGTCTTTGGGATTGACCTCTACAGGACATTATTGTCGTAAACAAGAATAGTCTGCTTCATGACTATGAGGGGGATAAAAATCCTAAAAACTAAAGGGCTCTCCTAACAGTATCCTAAACTAGGTAAGAGCACCTACTTCCTAGCTACATCTATTTAATTGGGTTATAATCTAACCTAAGCTTCTTATTCTATTGTGTTGGGGGGTGACCTAACCTAAGCTCTTGTGCTAAATGAATAAGAGAGAAAGTTTTCTAAGGTGATATTAGGCTATGTTAACCTAATGCCTAATACTAATGGTTGTGAATTTAATCTAACCTAAGGTGGTATTACCTATGGCAATGTTTTAGACCTAAGGAAATTATTTAGGAAATGATTTTTGACTAACCTAAGTTTTGGGGACATCTAGCCTAAACTAATTAAAGAGGGGCCTATGGTTGCATGACACTATGGTGATGGTTCCAATAGATTTTATTTGATTTGATTGGATTTAAATTCATGGAGGTACTGGTAGTTTAGCAAGGGCTAGTTAAAATTTAGTGGGGCTTATGTGGAGGCTTTGCTAAATATGGAATTGCATGTTTGTTTGGAATTGGTATCCGCCAATTTTGGGAGGTGGTGATAAGGAGAGATAAGCAGGAGAATTAGGAGTAATGGAATTTATGCACCTCGGTTTTTGTGTACAAACAATCTTGGAAACATGGGAGGTGGGTTTGTGAGAGGTTGTTTGTTTTACATGCCTCGTGAATTTTCCTCTACATGAAGCTATATGGTTCTTTAAACTAGCAGAGTTTGACTTCTTCATATTCGTGGATATTTTTGGTTTATCCGGTCTATTTTTGATCAAGGAATGTATAAGAGGCATTGGAAGATTTTTTTGGTTTTGATCTTTCGTGCGAGAAAAAAATGGTTGGAGGCTCAGCTGGGATTCTCATTCGAATTAGTAGAGGAACTATCAGGCATGATAGGCTCTACCCATTAATATTTCTTGCTTTCTTCTAAATGAATCATTAAAAAAACTCTACTCTCATGAGATAATTGTTTGTTTGATTTGTCTAGTTATTTACTTGCATGTTTTAGGAAATCTCGTGGTTTTTGGAATGTAAATCCATTACTGGTAATGATAGTTTTTGGGAAACTTTCTCTGTGCTAGTTTAATGGTGATATTCATGTAAACTTGTATTTGAAGCTCTGTAACTTGTATTTGAGGTTGGTGTTGACTGAAATGGCATTCATTGCCTTATGTTTTGTTCTGAACTATTTTTAGAGCCTATGTTTCGTTTAAATTTGTAGTGGAGCTTCTTGGTCATTCGGACTAGCATTTGTTGCTTGTATGGTTCTGAATCTTTGTTTTAGTCTTGTGTTTCGTTGAGCTTGTAGTGGAGCTTCGTGGTTGTTCTAAGCTTGTGTTGAAGCTTCATGATTTGTTATGAGATTTTAATGGAACTTCGTGTTTGTTCTAGGACTAAGTGGAACTTGGTGTAGTTCTGAAATTTTGGTTGAATCTTTGTATTCAACACTGTACTCATATTCAATTCTTGCGAATGTTGAACTTATAGTTGAGTTGTTGAGTTTTGTTCTATACATATACTCTGAGCTAGAATTTTTATTCTTATTTAAGGAATTGAAAATTCTTGAACTCGTATTAGAGCATTGGTGTTTTGTTCTAAGCTTGTATTTAGGGCTTTGTGTTTCACTTTAGGCTTGTATTTGAACTTCGTGCTTGTCTGAGCTAGTATTAGAAGCTTGTGAAGTTCAAAATTTTGTTGAAGCTCGTGTTTGACACTATACTGGTATTCCATTCTTGCTTGTTCTGAACTTGAGTTGGAGTCGACGGGTTTGAATCTATACTTGTATTATGAGCTGGAGTATTGTTGGTATTATGGATGTGGGGTAAGTGCACCAAGTTGGGGGATAATTAAGTGGACATCAAATCCTGAATTTTACATTAAAAACAACAAAACATCAAATTTAGTCTTCCGCAGACTTGAACCATGCCGAAAATTAAAAAATATGTCATAAAAATGGTACCATTGCATAGGGGAGACTATTAGATTTATAGAAATACTGATTTTAAAGTGAATAGAATAGGATAAATATCATTTTATAATTTTTTACTAATAGTAGGTCTTTAAGACACTTTTTCCCGTGAATGTTTATGTCTACGTTTAAGACTGCAAATTTTGTTTCACTTATCAGAATGTGATAAAAATTATACCATCCCAACTGTGGTGAAATTATATACATGTTCAAAAAAATTTTTTATTTGATTTCAATATTTTTGATGAAGTTATGGTGGGCAAACGGAAAGTGCTCTGTTTTCTTTATGTTTTCATACCACTTTCACGGAAAAAATCATAAAAATAAAATATTACTCAAAAAAATACAAAATAAAATCCATCCCAAGATAGATAGTGGCATCTAACTTCTCACCAAAGGAAAAAAATATATATCAGTTTTTGGTCATCCAAATTGTGGGCAAACGAACTATAATCTTATCGGCGTTTTTAAAAAAAAAATACCAAGTCATTGAATTTTGAGTGTTTAATATAGCTAATCTTGTCCATTTTTTACAAAAATTATTATTTTAGAAACTAGATTCCGGATTCTACGATTCATATTAATATAATTTTGTCTAATTTTGAGTGTATGTATTGCTAATAATCCCTACAAGTTGATATTATGTTGTTATTTGCAATATGATGTCCACGGATGACCCTATATTTGTCCATCAACTTCCTGCACTTACCTCGTGAAAAGCTTTAAATCCATTTTTGGGTATGCTCGCTCGATAAGGGCTTGATAAATTAGTTTCAGTTTAAATTTAATCTGGTAATCTCTTTGAGATCTCCTTCGTGTAACTTCTTGAGTGTGAATGGTTTTAGTATTTCTCTCTTTTAGACCATACCACCTTTTGAACTGGATAAATGAGTGATTGTGAATTATATCTTTCCTTCTCTTCCCAGGTGAACCCACATCTTGTTGAAGCTTGACTATTTTTTCATAGGATTAATGGACTAGCACTATGTCTTGTTGTGGGTTTGGTTGATTTTTTGGTAGTTCTTTTGTTACGTTAAAACAGTTTTAGAGAATTTATGGAAATATAGTATTCCCTCTCCTTCCTATTTTAGATGATGAAACAAATACTTTCCCTATCTTAATCTTTTAATTGGAACTTGAGAGTCCTGGTTGTGATTCTATTTCAGTCGAGTTGGAAGTAAGATTTATAACAAATCTTGTCTTAAACGTCGTTGGGGTTTCTTACTCTCTTTTGATCTTTTATTTGATTCTTGGGTTTTATTTGAAAATTGAATTTAAACCTAGTATACTGAATTTTGTATGGAAGGATACAATATCTCTGTTCAGAATGCTTTGTATTATTGTTCTTATTTGGGGATCGCGAACTACTTCTCTGTTGCATCAAGCTATTGAAGCCTTGTAATAGGATGTCAGTCTTTTGAGTTCTTGAGTTGTAATGATCCTTGTGTATCTTTCACTATTTGTGGATTTCTATTCCTTGTTGGATTCATTGAATAAGTCTCCGGTTTAAAAAAAAAAAAAGAAATGATTATGATCTCTTGGGGACGATATCTTGTTTTAGGGACTATCCTATGTAACTCATTCATGGGATTGAGTTTGAACTTGTGTTTGAGGAATGGAATAGGTAAACTAGTTTGTTAGATTTGTAATGGAAATTTTGAAGTGTGCTTTCTTTAACTGTGTGTTCAGTTCTGTGTTCTCTTTTGGGAACTAGTTAAGGAATTCTAAGTTTGAAATAGAAATGAGAATTCATTTCATAGTATAAATGAAATGAATTATAGATTGGTTCCTTTTCTATTTGATATCCTTTTTCTGTTGTTAGGATAAGTTCATTTGATTGAATTTTTCTATTTTTGATCTTCTTCTGAGATGGACAATTCATTGAGGAACGTTTGGTTTCAGGTCTTTAAATTGAGGCAGAATTGTGTGTTCTAAACCTATAATTGTCTTTCTGATGATTAGCATTTGGGGAATGGCATGTATTGATTCTTCTTCCTTGTTATATGGAATGATGAAGTATTATAATATTAGTTATGTCGTAATTAACTTCTTTTGCTTGTTCAATAAAGATAAATGTGTATTTTCTACTCTTATAGAACTATGAAGCAATTAGATGACAAGACATGTTGATTGTTTTAAAGTAATTAATAAGATCAATTTAACCTTATGATATAATGTAGGTGTTGCAGATTATATTATGCTCTTTTCTTAAAAGTGAATTTAGACTCTTTTAATATACTTCTTTTCTAGATGTTATTACTTATGATTATATGTATGATATATTAATTGTTTCATTAAAGCAGATTTGTTTTAATGGAACAATTAGTGGAATGCACTTCACTTTAATGCTTATTGTTTATCATGCTTAATTCATTGAATCGGCTGTGTGCTAGCAATTTTTATAGATGGACATCGTAAGTGATAAAAGAAGGCAGGAACTTTCATGATGTATTGGTTTATTTAATTCTGGATCTTATGTAAAGAGTTTTGAATCATTCTTGAGTTGTATTGGAAAAGAAAAGTGTTGTTCTTTTAAGATCTTAATTATGATTGACATATAGAATGTCTAAATTGCATAGTCTTGTAAATGTATATTTAAAATCATGAATTGAAAGGTTTTGTGTTGGACTACAATTTGTGATGTGAATACTTTTGTACTTGTATGATGGAAATAATAGTGATATCTTTGTGGTATTCTTTATATCTGTGTATATTATTACTTGTTATAAGATAATGAGTTGGATTAAGGAGATAGTATAATCTCCCTTATATTAATGAACTTGTTAAATTGCAAGGATGTGGTTATCTATCTACATAACTACATTTTAATAATGAAATATGCTTGGGACTTATAATTAAACTATATAAGTAACAAATGATAAAAAGGTTATGTTAAACCTAACATCTAACCATGAAAAGGAAGACTCTTCCTCTCTCATGGAATGAAAGGTAAAAGGAATAGTGGTATGATCATTAATCGTTATACTTCATTTATAAAGTAAACACTAGCTGAATCTAAGTGGATGACACACTTGATTTGGACAACTAGGTTGCATTAAGAATTAAATGTCCGATGTTTGCTTGTCATGTTTTTGGGATAATTACTTCTTATTCCACATTAACTAATAACAAATGCAAACATGAATTAATGAATTTCTTGATATCTAATCAGGATAGTATTAGATAAATAACTTAAGTAATGTTGAAATTAGGGTTAGGCAGGGTTGTTGTAATTTGAATTTTTAATCCAGTTTAATTATGATTAATGACCGCTAAGGGGTATGTACATCTTGATGAATCAGTTCTAACATATGTTGGCACACGCCAACTGTAGGACTATACCCTTGAGAAGTCCCTGACTTCTCAAGGAAATAGTGTTGCAGTTGACATGTGGTAACACCCTTCCGTATTGTTCATCTAGATCTACACACATCTAGACTTGGACTTAGTTTCTCTCTAGGTCAAGTTAGTAGCATGTTCGGGATAGGTAGTAGCTTTCTATGCCTTAGGGTACCTTGGCACATTCAGATGACTTAGGTTAGCTGAGTATGCCCATATACCCTAAGTCATCGTGAGCATCTTCCTATAACAAATTATGTTGCTAACTGGGGCTAGGGTCGAACCTTGGGCAAGTGGATTGATGGTAGTTAGTAAAGACCATTCTAGATAAAATAAGAGTGAGGTGAAGGACATATTCGGAATGACAAGTATACCATCTAGGAATAGTAACATGAACAGTATGTTGAAAATCTTTGGCCAAAGTATCGCAAGTTTTGTTTGTGTTGTCCTATATCACCTTGTTTAAAGCAATGTGATGTCGGATGAATATTAGTAAAAATATTCAGATATGTTATTTAAAAATATCACTCAAGTACTCCAAAATAGGTCAGAGAGAACCAAGTATACGTAGTACACATAAAGTATTCTATACTTTAAGTAAACATGAGAGATCACTGGAAATCAAGTCATGGAATGAGAGATCAGTAGTATCTTGAGTCATTACAAACGCATATGGTTATCTCATTATGAGATTGATTGGAATTGAATGTGTGTTCTAAATGATGTTTTATTTAGAACAAAGAACATTATGTTTCAAAAAAATTCTCTTGTTTCTAAAGTGTTAAAATGGGAATGTTACAATGAGCACTACAATTAATCTAGACACTTACGCTGTAATGTTCTATAGATCCACAATTATAGTAGGTTCCTTATGGGAACTCACTTCTTCCTCCTCTGTGTTACTATGACCATGGAATCCTCTATGAGAACCTCTCCCATGCACCCCTCCATCTATGCATCCTTCATAACAGTGATCATCTTCCTTGGAACTACTGGCAAGGCTAGTCTAGCACACACCATGATCAATGGCCTCATGGATTTAGTCAATAAGCCTATAATCCTTAGTATCATGGGTCGTAGAGGTGTAGATCTTGTAGTAACAAGACACATTCTTCTGAATTACACATTGTAATAAGGGACATATACTCACATCATGGTCCCCGTGACAAATTTCACAATCTATTGCTATGGCGTTGTCTTACTTCCAGGGAAATTATCCTTGGTATGCCCCTCTACTTCACAATATATGCACCAAAGACCACTATGAGTCTTATGTGTAGAGTTTGCAAACAACTTCTCTAACTACTTGGCCATAGCAACAATTTGAGCCTCCAAAATGGGCTTACACTAGTATCAACGCTCCCAACTACCTTAGCATATAAGGAAGCCTCTAAAGCCTCACATGGGTCAATGAATGTCTTATGTGATAATGCCCTCCTAAATGGAGTGATCAACCCTCTAGTAAACCATTGAGAATCCTACAAAGGTTGAATGTCATACAACAATTTTAACAAGAGAGTTTTAAACCATGCATCATACTCCCACACACTCTTTTTCATTCGTTATTAGATCTCCTTCAAAAAGTTGATGCTCTTCTTCTTGAACTCCAGTATATGGAACTCTATTAGGAAGTCATTCTTCAATGTGGTATAGTCTACCATTGTTTGATAGGGATCATTCTTCCTATACTAGTTGTTCGAGCACCCTTGTAACGTTGTTGCAAACTGACTTTCCTTCCACTCTAGGGTAGTGATCCCCTTCGTATGCCATAGAAATTCACACTTAAGCATGTGCTCTGTAACATCCTCTATACCTTGGTAATTTGGAAAGTGTAAAGACATCTCAAAGAATACCTGAGGAGGTGGCTGAGGTCCCTATCCTCCCGATCCAAATCCTTGGTTCCCTCTCGATGTTTCCTCCAAAGTGTTCCCTCCACCGATTCACTAGATCCACCAAGTCCCGTGCCTCCGTGATCCATTAATTTCACCTTCGATCCTCATGTAATTGGAAATGGGCCTAAATTCCTAATGAACTACATGCCAATGGTCTCTGCAAGGTTACTCCACTACTAGAAGTTTATCTCATGTAACTCCCAGACACGTTTCAAAACCTTACATACTTGCACTTTGCCCAAAAACTCCTCCAAACACTAGAATCATATGTGCAAAGAATGGATGTTCCAAACAAAAAATTATATCTCCTAGGTATCAATCAGTCACTCCCACTTATACCAACTAGGTTATCAATACTTCTCCCTTGATTAGGAAAACCAAGCGCCAGGGGTTAGTTGCTTGAGGTGGGTTCAGATGCACGACAATGGATCTTCTTTCTCCATGTGACGAACTCTCATCAGAAGCTGAAGGGGCTTCTCTCTTGTACTTTCTAATATGGGGTAGCATAGACTACTCAGGCTCAATATCTTCTACGTGAACTTCAACACCCTCTCGCAACATCTACCTCCATAGATCCATCACACTTGTAACCTCACATTGTCTAGTCACATTTTTCTCTAGTAGATGCAAAAATCATATAGGAATACTCAATAAAGCTTCTAATGTAGGGTTCAAACAGCCTATTCATCAAGTATTTGAATGTTATTGGATCATTACACACCATAAATTACATAACCCTATATGGAAACAATCCCCAAGGAGTGGTGAACGTAGTCTTGATTAATATTTCTCTGTCATACAAACTTGGTTATATCTATTATAGCCATCTACAAAACTATAGCACTCTTGGCCAACTACATTGTCCAAGATATGATTTGAGAATAGAAGAGGGTAATGATCCTTCTTTGTTTCCTTGTTGAGCTTCTTGTAATCAACACAAATGACTAGCTTCCCATTCTTTTTTATTGATATCACAATGGGAGAAACCCATTATGAATTATGCACAACAAATATGAATCCTTCATCAAGAAACTTATCTATTTCTTCTTTTACAGTCTTGGAAAAAATAGGATTTGTTCTATATGACATTTCTTTATTAGCTTAGGACCATCTACCAACTATATAGAATGTTCTACCCAAATTACTTGTTGAAGTTCCTTGTAATAAAAAATCAATAAGTTCATGTACCTTTTAAATAGTTTGAGGTAGGATTCCTTTTCATTTTCCATCATAAGATCACAAATTTATATATGTTGGAGACGATCATCAATTTATTCTTCATATAATTTTATGGATTCATGAGTTGGTGTGACTAGAAGGATATCCATGACCTGACATATCAACCTCACTTTCTTCATCTTTTACTTCCACTTCATTGGTACTAGAGTAACAAGAGGATTTATAATCGTTAGTTTCATCACTTGAATCAACAGGTTCTTCCTTATGATATCGAGGGATCATGTTTATCTTCACCCTCTCTCTATCACATCCATGTTTCATGAAGACTTAATTCTAGTAGTTTCTTACATTAACAATCTTTATCTATGGCCTTCCTAACAACATTGGGTACGCAACAATACCATTCTTCATCACCTAAAATTCTACCACAGATACAACACCCATGACATATATTACCACATCTAAAATAACACCTTCTGGTTTATTTTTTCCCTTATTTAATGACCTTAACATAAGTGTCGAGGGCGGTCAATTTTTAAACCCAACATATTCCTTATAGACTCAGTCATTACATTAATTGCAGCACCTCCATCTACTAAGACATCATGGATTGAAATACAATTACATAATACCTCAGCTTGTGGAGCATAGGGATCTGCCTCAGGGTCTGAAATAGGGACCTCAACCTCCTTCCTTCATTAAGCGTTGATTCCACTTTGCATCACCTGCCTCTTCTTATAAGACACAACAAGAAGTTTTCCATATGTAATATTTGCATGCCTTTAGGACAGATCTTCTAAGATGGAGTATGGTCCTTTTCCCCGTGAAATTAGAAAATCTTGCATACTCAACTTTGTTCTCCTAATTTTCTTACTAGTTTTTCATTTCATATTTTTAGGATGATTTTCACCTTGGTTATCTTTTTCTTTCTTTATTTTTGTCATAATAACATCTACTTCATTATTTATATTCCTATATACCGCATCAAAAGAATTCACATGTGTTTTTCCTTTATCATTATCTCATGTACCGGACGTGAAAGCTCTATTAAGACAATTATACTTATAATGACCCTTCTTATGAAAACCATAACATACAACTTCATATATATTTCTTTTAGACCCCTATCTCCCTGGGAATTTTGGGAACTAAATTCCTTTCCTTGAAGAAGATTAATAGTTAACTAGCCCATCTTCCTAAGGATATCTTCATACTTAGTTGAAGTACTAGAGGGGAGGATTTTGCTCACCAATAGCTGGTGTGGTGTCCGGACCAAAGGTGTTGATGTAGGCTCCACCTTAATAAAATATTTTTTTGCTCCTCTTTAATGATTTCTTCTTACCTTCTAGAAATCTCAATTTATTTTTGAGGATGGATGGGTAGTCATACTTCACTTGTTGTGTGATCTCTATATTTATCCCAAGAATGAAGTGCTTACAGAGGAGATTATCCACACCATTCCTCAACCTATCTATTAATCCTTCCTTCCTGATCTAGGCATTAATCTTTCTCCTTAACTCCAAGACATGAGCATGATAATATATTATCTTCTCCTTTTCTCCTTGGCTAGCTTTGTGATCTCAATCATGAGATCTGCATACCTCTTTATGAAACCAAATTCTTCAAGGAAACTTCCAGTTAATAAATCCCATGAGTTTTTAACATTATAACCTAGTATTTCAAACCACTTAAGGGTTGAACCATCCAAAAAGGTACAAAAAAATTCATTCCATTTTTCCATTATTATGAGGCCATTACAAATGTAATATCTTTTAAATTATTGAATGAAAGAGGAATCTTCATTAGATTGGGCTGAAAAAACAAGAATCTTTCCCATTTTCATAAGTAACCACAGTGAAATACCGACCCAGAAGTACAATCAGCAAGAATTATGTGCACAAATAATTGGAATCACTACAATACAAAGTGAATTTACACCTTTACGTAGTAAAATAGGAAAAAACACAGGAAACTTACGTTTACTATGGTAAAACTTGACTTCTTCACAGTAAATACTATTGATGATAAAAAGTGAATTTATTGTGGTAAATACTATGCATGGTAACAAGTGAATTTACTTGTGGTGAATAATATGCATGGTAAAATGTGAATTTACCATGGTAAATACTATTCAAGGTAAAAAGTGAATTTAGTGCGGTAAATACTATGCATGGTAAAAGTGAATTTACCATGGTAAATACTATACATGGTAAAACCAAGGTTACCCTCAAAATGATTTCTAACTAAGTGGGAATATCTCTCTAGAAAATCCACCAACAAGGAATGGTCCCTAAAACACAACCAAAATTTCATTACAATCCTAGAACTATAATAATTCTTCACTTAGGAACTCTTTGTGCTATGATTATTTCTTTACTACACAACTTTTGATTTTGTGGTAGTAATCTAGAAACATAGTATCAAACATAACATAAGAATACCATAGACTATGATATAAAGGAATGATGAAAATCTGAAATACAAGTGTAAATTATATTATCAACATGAAATTGTTACAATATCACCCAGAAATACTCGAGTGTTACTAACTCCACCCGCCTTCGAATAATAACTATGGGAGAAACTGCGCAATTACCCCTATTAATGGCTTCCTTACCACACTTTCTAAATGATGGCTTCCTTAACACACTTTCTCATACAATATTTCTCACTAATTCCTTCTATGCTAAATGAGGGGTGGCCTCTCTATTATAGAAATTTCAAGCTTATCCACCCTATCTCTAAGATAGGACCGAAATTTCCTCGACTAATCATATTCCATACCTTAGCTTTTATCTTTACATATAAGCTTATCTTTTAAGATAAAATAAACTTTATCATTTCACATGGGTTCCACCTTTTTATAATTTATAGAAAAAAAAAATACAAAATATTTATGACATCACTCTTTGTCCTTATTACAAATATAATATTTCTAATTCGTAATCATGTAGACCCTACTTATCTACTTACCCGAACTTTGACATTTTAATATTATCGGGACCACTTACGAAAAGTATTTACTTTTTACCAAAAAATTCCTATTGTACTTTGACTATTACCATACTGTACATTATTGGCCTTGCCATATTGGAAGCATCGTTATCTTCTATCGGATGCTACTACTAATTATACTTAACAACACGTTGTTCCTAATATATATATTAAGGAAATAGAAATCATGGAGGAAAATTTTAGTGTCGATAGAAGCATGGGTGGAAGGGGCTCCTCTATGGGCAAAGGGATAAGTGGGGTAAGCTCCTCTCGTAGATGGAGTGGGTGAGGTAGGTTGCTTAGTAGATAAAGTAGTGGGTATGGTAATTTCTTCCATGGGTAGAGGAGTAGGTGAAATAGGCTCCTCCGTGGGTAGAGCAGCTTGTGCTAGAATCTCCTCAATGGATGGGATGGGAGGAAACTAAGCATAAGGGATATGTATTGTGTCAAAGATGGCATGGACCTCATGAACATTGGTGTCATTACTAGAGGTCTCACCATCCTGGTTTAATGAAGGGGTATGGTTTGGAAAAGGTTTCTTAAAGACATGAAGGTTTTGATTTTTGACGTGTTAGGGTTGTCCAGGATGAGATATCGATTATCTAACATTTCCTAGACAATTTTCTTCATTGTGTCCCCTAACATGGTGATAGTTACGGTAGCCATTCTCCTTATACCATGAATGTATAGGACAGGAAGGGTCAAAACTAGTATTTGGTTTGATAGGTGGAAGGGTAATGGCTCTCGCTTTTAACAGATTTTCCAAAACATAGGAGTAATGCTATCTTATGTGGGTTTAACATTTCTATTCATACTTGTACTGGAAATTCATAACAGGGGAAAAATAAGAGGATGTTTCGGTTGGTTTGATGGATGAGAGGGGGCAGATTTATGGACCATCACATTGGCGGATAATTTCACCTTAGAATGATTTTTGGAATGAGTGTTTTTGTTTTAGAAGAAGAAGAGGAGTCATTCGACCTAAATGAAGCATTCTTGTTGTGTAACTTAACCTTTTCCTCTTCAAGGGCATGGATCTCTAGCTTCCGAGCCATGGTGAATGCCTCATCAAACATTTAGAATGTTTTCACTTGAATATTTGGGGAAATGTTATTAGCACAAGCCTTGGTGAACTACTCTATCATCCCGTGTTTCGGAAGTTGAAAGGTGAGGTGATTAAGGAGGCCCCGCCAAAGATGCGATGAACTTAATGATAAACTCATCATTATACTTGATTGGGAGTAAAATCAGTCATGGAGACTTTCTTAGATATATTGATGGAGAAGTGGTCAAGGAAGGTCTGGGCCAACTGATTGAAGGAAAATATTGAGTGCTTAGGTAAAACACTATACCAATCTAGGGCAAGTCCTGTCAAGGACATGGGGAAGGTCCTAAGGAGAAATGCATCATCATGGGTGATCAAATAGTAGATATTTTTAACGATCACATTTTTTTTGAGGTTCTTCTTTTGTATTAAATCAATTAAACTTAGAAAACTCCCAATGCGCGGGATAAGGGTGAATGGGTATAGATGGATGAATAGGCTCATTACAGATTTCATCATAAGTCAAGGCATTTGTGAGAGCCAAAAATAGATGCTTCGAGGGTCTGCATCTTATCCATCATCATCTTTATAATATCCTTTGTAGGATTAGATTGAGGTATGCCCCATGTAGTATAAGGGGGTGGATAAAACGAGTGGGTCATGGAAGGAACACTAGTATATCTTAGTGCCAAATAAGAAAATTGAGATGGGGGTATGTAAGAGGGAATAGATGAAAAGGCATGTACCCTATATATGAATTTGATACGATCATAGGTTATAGACATAAGGTATAGGTAGGAGGAACTTATGTAGAGACCCTCGTGGAAATGTGTGAAAGATTTTGGGGTATAGAAAGAACCAGATTCTGAAAGGGGGTATAATTTTCCAACTATACTGGTGGTCACAAAGTTATAGGTGCTGATGATGTGTGAATACCTATACTAGGATCCGTAGATAAAGATATGGAAAATATCAAGGTGTTAATAGAGGTCGGAGTAGTGACATATGTCGAAGGTGTTAAAAATGGTGAAGGTGTGGTGGATGTTGAGGGTGCAGTAGGTGATGTTGGCACAGGAGTAGGTAACATTTAATTAGTGTTCACAGATATGGCGGGGTATATGGAGGTAGACATAATGAGTAGTGGTTGGCCTAATGAATCGTGGGTAGAAGAGTGGGTGAGGTAATGTTGTAAGGCCAAGAGGTTGTGATCGAGGAATTTAGAAAAATCCTCATCACCTACAGGTATAGTCATGATATTAGGATCCATCGGAGATGAGATGGAGGGTGGTGAAGGGCTAGTGGGAAAAGGTACACAACTAGCATGAAAAGAGAGGGCTTATGCCTATTGGTGAGTCTAAACCATATGAAAGGTGGAAGAGTGGTATTCTATGCTCTGTAGAACTCACACAACTCATAAATAGATGTTTAGTGAACTTTAGCATATAGAAAATGATTGTTGTTTCTAATAAAAATAAAAAACACAAAGATCAGTTCCGGTCGGTTAACCGGTGCTTGGTTAGGTAGTAAGAATGATGTCGGTTGCTAGAATGATGTCGGTTCTTATTAAAATAAAGAACTTTGGAAATCTGGAGAAGAAAAGTGGAAAACAGGTAAAACTAGTTCCTGTTAGGGATGACAGAGACTCATAAATAAGTGTATTGAAATAATTAGAACACGAAAGTGGATATGAAAGAAGATAATGTTGTTTTTAATAGAATAGTCAAAAATGCAAGTGAGAAACCGATGGTGTTTAATTAATCAAGTTTCTAGTATGATGAAATAACGATGTTAGTCCCTAGACCAATGCCGATTCTTGATTTTTTTTGAGGAGATAAAGAAAATTTTAGATTTGGAGTGAATTAAGTTCAAGTAAAAGCCAACCCAGAAGCTGTGTAAATGAAAATTATGTCCTATCACACTCAGAAAGAACTAGCATATTCCAGTTGTGATTATGGAGTGTGAAAGAGAAGAAAAATTGATGAATCATCCTCACAACTCAAAACGTAATTCAATCAAGAAAAAAATAGCAAAACACCTAAAACCTAGGTGTCAAATTTTAGTGTTTAGTGGCCTATGCCTTTTAGAATTGACTATGAATGAAATAGTTTTTTTGGATAACAAAGTTTCCTAAAAGCAAGCTATGGCTGGTTTCAGATTAGTTTTGGATAAAGTGTCCTCGATATACCTTTTGGTACATGAAGTCTGAGCTCTGATATGATAAACTAGCTAGAACACCGGGCGGGGCCCACCATCAATGGGTTGTTAAATCCTTGATGGATTCTTCCTAGAAGGAAATGTTTAATAAATTTGTGTAAATTTTGTAAGTGGTTTGGCTTGGGAGTGTGTGCACAAATGTGAACTACGCTTAATCAAATCCAATCACCAAGTGGTCATGACCTCCACCGTGTGATTTCTAATTAAATATATGTGATCTAATGTAACACTCAAAGGATGAAATGCACAAATTTTAAACCCAAATAAAAATGATATTCAATGTAGAAAAAGGAGAACAAGAAGAGGAATGCTCTTTCACTAAATGCAGTATAGAAGAAAAGAAGAAGTGTTCTTTTTAAGCACTAAAGGAAAATTTTATTTTAGAAAAATAAAAAGAAAAGAAGATTTATAGGGAGATATTTAGTGTGAATTTTTCAATAAATAAATAAACACAAAAATTCACCCTATATGAATAATGAAAATAACCCACAAGATGGGTTCCCATTGGGCATGCCAAAATGTTTCACCATAAAGTAGAGATAAAACAGATAAGAGGTAAAGGTGAGGAGGAATACTTGTAGATAGTCAAAGAAGGTTGCGTACCATCGAATGTTGACCAAGATGATTGTGAAGAGATTCCCTTTGGCTAGGAGGAACAACCTGAAATAGAACACAAGACCACAAAAATAGGATTAAAAATATCGATTGGTGGATTTCCTAGCAAAATTTAGATCCAGAAGTGGGGTGCTTCCTAGAATGTTGTCAATCCACGTTTTAAAACAAGTTAAGTGTTGATAAGAACATGAAATAAAGAGACCTACTGTATTTTTATAGTTTAGATATCCTACACAAGAATAGTAAATCCAATCTAGTCTAATAAATACATAAAAGACTAAATCTAAGGAAGTTCATCCATGGTTTAAGGCCTGCAGGTTTAACAGAGGGTGATAGGAAGGGATAGGAGAATTTTTGGGAGGTTTTAAGAGGTTTTAAGTAGGTGATTTTTCTCATTGATCTTGGATATATTACCTGTCATAGAGACTGGTATCAATTTGGCAATTGATATCGGTGCACTGGAAATGAACCGATATCAGTTGGGTGACTAGTGTCGGTAGGGGGAAATTAGGTGGAATGATTAAAATAGGGTAATTTTAGGCTCTTTGTGCCATCATAGAGTATTAAGGAGGTTTAGGCAGGATTTTGAGATATTTAAGAAGACTCGGAGGTAATAATATGGGTGTTTGGGCAAGGTGAGAATGTTATTTGGGAAGATTGTTGTATGGAGGTGTTGTGGGAAAGATCTAGGTATTCTAACGGGTAATATGAAATAGATAACTAGTAAATAACTAATATACTAAAACCAATGACAAAGGAGGAATGTAAATACTTGTCAAATGGAGATGAATAGAAGGAGGTGGTGATGGTTACGAAAGAAGATGTTCCCGAACAAATGCAACAGCAACAGGTGGGCACGGTGCTTCCTTATGAGTGCACTAGAGCTCTAGATCAATATGTTGATGAATTGTGTGGTGTCCAAACACTGTAAGGGCCTCTGGTATGTTGTAGGATTGCTGGAAAACTCAATATTCCATATGTAATGTTGCAAGATCTAGGAAGAAAAATTTAAAACCCAATGAATGAGTTAGAATTGGGTAGTTTACGGAACCGATGATGGTTCCATAACTAGTGCCAACCGAGGGAAAACTAGTGTTGATTAAAGAAACTTAGTTGTTTTTTACTAAAAACAATTTATTCCTTACTTTTTCTCACGAGATTTGATTATGGTTGTGGGTAAGAATGCTTGATTTGTGCTTGTAGTGGTCGATTTAGATTGAGGAAGTAGTTAGTATTAATTAGGAGGTAAAGACTAAGTCCTGGTTAGGTTTTAGAAATAGTCATGGCTAATTATGGCAAGTGGTTAAGTGGTTAAGGCCTAGGGTTAGGTGGTTAGGGTTAGGGAATGGGTCAAAGGTGAAGTGGATAGGTGAGGTGGAATTAAATTTAATAAAGGTAATTAAATTAATTGTGATGTGGGATTAGGATTAATTTAACTATGGGTAATTAAATTAATACTAATGTGTAGAAGGGGCCATGGTTAGGTGTGTGTGTCGATTAATTAATTGGAAGGGGATAGAAGGATTGTGACCTGATTTTAGTTTCTACACCTATAAACCACATGCTCTATTTGTTGGACATAAAAAAGAGAAGGCTTTAAAAATAACAAACATTGTGAGAACAAGAAGGATCAAATTGATCCCACCTCTAAATAAAACTCCATAACTTCATCTTCCAATGTTAATTCCAAGAAATAGAGAATCAAATGTGGGTATTTACAAAAAATGCTTGATGAGAGTAAATGTATAAAGAAGTGGATTGACCACCTCATCAATCTTCTTGAGAAGAAAAACATAGCTTCCCCTACATTTGTTATTCCTTTAACTCTAATTCATATATCGGGATATGGATAGTTGACCTATGGCTAACATAATCTCTTATCATGTCATATCATAATTATTTATGCTTAGTGGGTCATCCTTAGGGATTTGTATAGTATAATAGGGTATATATAGGAGTTAGAGAGTAGGATATTATCATCATATTGAGCACTTGAGTCTTATTGTATGGTTTAGAGGTTTCCCCCTCGAAGTGGCTAAGTTATTCTACTTGTATATTATGATCATTTCTCTATATTTTTGTGTTATTTGGTGTTTTATTGTTGTTAATATTCATATCTATCTAAGTAATATAATTACAAGTGGTATCAGAGATTAATCTTGGCTAGAAATATGTCAAAACCCTATTTGTGAAGGTTTGGCTATATCTCAAACATAGTAGAGATTTTTTTGCATTTTTTTATGTTGCAAAATCATTCATGTTAGACCCTCTCCGAATTTTAAGGTTTTTACTTATTTTTAAAGAGTTATATCAGTTGTATGGTTTGTATGGTTTTTCTTAAATTATTTACCTAAGCTATAATTTTAGGAATTTGGCTAATTTATTATATTTTTGGAAATTTTGCCAAAAATATCTCGTGTTTCTCTCTATTTGGCAAATAACATGTAACATCTGCTTTATTACGCTTCTCAACTAAGCAATTATTTATTTATTTATTTATTTATATTCATGATTCATTTATTTAAATACCCATATATTTAAATCAAGCATAAATCTTAAGTTCTTATCTCATGTTTCCTTGTTCTAAATTCTCATAATTTAGAACTAACATCATCTTATTCAATCCATCCTATAACATTCATAAACCATGTATAGCTACATGAGTCGGTTAGTAATGTCCCCTCATAGATTACTCTTTACAAGTGTGTATACAAAGTATATTAATGGTTTCTTCATCTATCATAGATATTCAAATATTGCATTATAAGTGTCTACATAGGTATTCGTCATCGAATTCCATCCAAAATCCTGCACTTAGATCTTTTGTGACTCATGGACACCGTAATCAATAGCTTACACTAATTTGGCCAAAGTTTCAGAGACATGTATGCCATTCTCGGTTCGTAATGGCACACTTGTCATTAGGAACTTTTCCATCACATTATTATTTTTTTATTATCTAGATTAGGACTAGATAGTTACAAGTTGTGTAAAAGGTACCAATTTAGATCAGCCTGCATGGGAAAATGCCACAATGTCAACTTAGGATGATTAAGGGAGAGTAAGTGTCTCCATAGTTATTTTAATCATTACGGGTCACTCACTTTCACGTAGTCATCATAAGATGACATTGGGTACTTAATTATGAGGCACTATCTACATTCATACCTAGGAAAATACTTGCATCTTAGTTCATTATGACCTTCTCATTTAGAGGAGCTTGATGAGATAACTTGACATAACATTTGCCCCACTGTAACCAAATAATGACCTTAGTCATTAATTAGGTACAACATGGTAGAAGCCATGCCAAGTATACTAATTGATTTTTGCTAAATGGAAATGTTGTATCTTAAGGTTATTAAGGTCTTTAGATTAAGTTACGACATATAATTTCCCGATATTCATAGAAACTCAAGATACTATGGAATTCAACCCTAGGGATCTAAGAAATGGTTTCATGCATTCTGATGAGATGCTTTGAGACATTCCATCATGATCATTACACTTTCTAGTTATAGATTTAATTCAGCATTCTACATTAAATCCCTTGTTCATATTTTACTTATTAACACTAGCAATGCATCATGTCAAGAGTAGTACTTATATCATAATTTAATCATTTTGTTCAAATAAAGTGTTAAGTATAGTATTATACTTAATAGGATTAATTCCAAACATTTGCGTAATCCATAATTTAATTACATACTTTATTCTTTTAAAATCATAGCCATGTAATTCACTCTATTCATAATGATTGCAATACAATATGTATTCTCAAAGATAATTCTTTATTAATGACTAACAAACTACCTTTTTGTCGTTAATATCTCAATGAAGTATAACTTTCACTTCTTAGTAAAATACAATACAATTAATTAAATTTCTTAATTCAATACAATATCATCAATAGATAATAACTAATACATGTACACAACTGATTATCAAAATAATCACATCTTGTTTCAAGCATCATGCCTTACTAAAATACAATTATTTTCATCTTTTCACATCAAGAACAACTTTATAGATTTCATCAAGACATAGCAATGAGAAAAGGTGTAAGACACGTCTTTCTTCATAATCAACTTGCAATGTTAATAACCTACATGGAAAATATTCCATTATACATGGTCAGTTCCAACCAAACTAGCATGATATTCCCTATTCCCCTCCAAAATTTTATGCCATTAGTATTTACATAAATGAAATACTTTGCATTAATTTAAATCAACCAAATGAATTTTTAGAACACAATACCACATTCATAAAATAACAAGTCAAATACTTGGCATTCATTCATCAAAAGATCCAATTACTTGTATCGAATGGCAAACATAGATCTCTCAATCAAGTTATTTCTTCACTAAATGATATGTAATTCCCAATTATTATTTCATCACTTAAGATATACAAGTATATTATACTATTCCTTTTTAATGAAATTTAGTATCAATTATTATTTAATAACAGGAATTAATACAATTGTTGATTATAATCAGATAGGACACCCACAACTAAGTAAATATAAAGGTCGTTATTATATCCTTATAAATATCAAACGAAAAAATAGTTCCCTACACAAGAGAGAGTTCCCTTCGATTAGGACCAAGTTTTGATTCCTCATACACCAAAGAGATCATAAGAGAAGCTTTGACCATCACAACATGGTCTAACTATTATTAGTATATCATTAACTTTCAACAAAGGGTGACTAAGGTTTTACCAAGGTAAGTTATCTCCCATTTACCTTATACTTATGAAAGTATCCTACTTGCATAGATGGTATTCCCTTTATAATCGAACCAAACTTCAAATAAGTCACATGCAAGCCCATCTATAGTATATTCTAAGAGAAGGTCGCATAACTATAAATGATAAATCCCACAGAGCCACATCGTCAGAATGCAAGGCACATTTCTTCAAAATGGCTCCAAATAATACTAAGATGACGAAGGATAACATTTTAGATCAACAACCCATTTTTCCAACATTGAAAAATATATTGGTGAGCTAAGATTATATAAAGTCAGTTTTATCTTAACATAAGACAAAAAAATAAGAGCCATACATAGTATTGGAGGTATTATGGAGTAGTTGGAGCCATTTCTATACTCATAATTTGACTAGGAAATATGATCAGGGTTTAAAAAAACTCAATCTTCCATTCACTAAAGAGTGGTTCAAACTTAATTCAAATCAAACTAAAATATGTAATCCACATCTTTTAAATCTGAAATTTTACAGAGTTGGTCATACAATATCAATCTAGAACTATCTTTGCATAAAGGAAGTAACCACATAAATACTCATGCTTGAATCTAGGGTTCAACCTTTTATTTAACTATAGATGCTCAAAAATTTTAGAGTATGCAATCAAATACTAATCACCACTTTTATGTAAAGATTTAAATATGAGAATATACATAAATCCCAACTCTAATAGCTACGTGTTTACCATTTTCACCCCATTTATATAATACATTTGTCCTTATTTAATAACCATAGAAACCAAGGGGTAGGGTTTACAGATAGCCATCTAAAATAGCATACACTACTATCCCTACTTTAACAAGCATTCGATCATCATTTCACACACATAAATGTCACCATTGAACAACCACAAGAAAATAGTCACCACATAATTCAAGTTCCGTGAAAAGTGTTACAAGAATTAATTTATGCAAATAATAACGAGATTAGCCTTTAAGAGAGGAAGAGAATGTATCATGCCTGAGAAAGGAGCTTGATTCCTTCTTATTTTCCCTGCTAGAAATCTCGATCCAAAACCTTTTTCATCTCACAACTAAAAGCCCCAATATTCCTCAAAGCTTTGTGTAAAAATGCCCTTGATTCCATAATATTTCCTTCTCCAAGATAACGCATTGTTTTGATATACCAAGGTTTCTATCTTAAATCCAAAACAACTAGTTCCATATTGCCTTGCATGTAGAGGTCACAATAATGGCTGGAGTGCTAAAATTGGAATCAAGAAAACAATACAACCTTAATGCTTCACGAAAGGGCTTCAAAAAGCAGTTCATTGTTTTTAAAGTCCATGAAATTCATTTAATGTGCCATTAAATTTTAACAAAGCTACTTGGTGCATTGAAATTCCATCCACTTATCATCCTCCTATCACCGCTAATTCTCATGCCAATTTTAACTAGAGTTTTATGGAATCTCCTAAATAATCAATAATCCCTTAGAATTTGTATGTACCCATTTTTATAAGATATAATATTAATCATATAGTTGTGTTCCACATTTTTACATTTTTTTGGTACCTTTAGTAAAATATTTCAAACAACCAAAACATGATCAAACACATTTAAAATGACAAAACATGTATTGTTGAGAGCTTATAAATACCAAGGTGCATGATATATAGAATTTACCTAATTTTTTAAAGTTTTTATAGTAATTTTAAATATTTATTTACTATTCATATTTTTTTAAATGGCCACCAAGTGGGACACACTTATATGCTTTGACCAACATGAACTTTGATCATTCAATTTTATTTCATGTGATTATAAATTGATCATTGCAAATAATAATTTCAAACCATAATAATCATTAAGTTCTTGGCTACACAACCTTAGTCCATCAGTCATACAAATCTAACCATCATACTATTAGGTTAAGTAAATGATTATGTGGTTGGTCAAAGACCAATAATTAAAGTCACAATGAATCCTTATTCATCTTCCAAGCTTTGGTCAATAAACGACCTATCAAAAATATCAAAGCCTTAATATAACATAAGGTTGAAAGCTATGGTATATAACAATATAATAGAGATGATCAAAGACAATACCAACCACTTTCAAAGCATTCAATTTATTCCCAAAAATACATTACATATTGCAACACAAATGAAGTAATGTCCCCCTTATCAACTTAGCTTTACATTAGGGTAGGTCCCATAGTTAATAAGGTTTAGATCTAAGGAGCTCATCCTTAACCTACACATGTGGCTTCAAATACCTCTTAACATTATTTTTCCTATAAAGTTTCTTGTACATAGGATATTATGTATATATAAACCATACAAAATTATAAGATAGTACAAATCCTTATACAATACCTTTCAATCTTTTTCAACCTTATTGTTATGTTACCTTGTTATTGTAACATTATAACATAATTTAAAGCTTAACCACCCCATTTTATTAAACATGGACATATTTCCATTTCATGTAAATCTCATGCTCTAAACTTTATTCAAATCTTAGGTGTTAGTTGAAATAACCGGATCACATAACTATTGCTTTAATTATAATCTTGTACCTTAATCATAAAAGTAAGGCTCAAGGTAAGATCTTATGAACATTGATAGGTTCATAATTCCCTTGATAGCTTAACTATTTCCTTATTCCTTAACTCAATATTTATTAAGGCTATGTGCATTTCAAGAACATCAATCATAGAAATCATCTATTTAACACTCACCCATTTCAAAATCAGTACTAAATCATGTGGTGTGACATAACCTTAGAAAACCCCAAGCCTTAAGTGTCTACCCTAAACCTGATATCCCAAGACACAAACCCTAAATCATGAGAGGGACATCAAATAGAGGCCAAGGTAAGGGTCAAACTCTTAATAATAAATATTTTTAATTTTAATCTTTAGATTTGGGGGCATCAGAAATAGTCTCCCTACTTGAGGACATGGTAAACAACCGGATGAACAATGTGCAGGTAGAGTTTGGTCATAGCTTGATTGCAATGAAGGGTGAAGTGATGTTAGAATTGGAAAATGGATTGAAAATAGTGAAGGGTGACATGAAAATGGAATTTGAGTCATTGAAGAAGGAATTTCAAATTTTGAGCTCATGCCTGAAGTCTAGCAATAATTTCCATTTAAGTTATATGGGTTCCTCAAAAATGCACACTTCAATTAAAACCACACCAACTAGTGTGGATATTCTTCACAAACCACTAGATATTCTAACCAATGGTGTAACATTATTCCTAAATTAGAGATGCAGAAGTTAAATTAGAATGATTCGATCACTGGGATCAACCAAATGGAGAATTTATTTAATTTGCATCAAGTCCTAGTGGACAGAAGGTGGTAATGACATCCTTTTACCTGGAACCAAAATAACTCATTTAGTATAGATGGATGTGTGAGAAAAATAAAAATAATGGTCTCTCTATTACTTGATCTATGTTCACTGATGAGATCCAAACACACTATAGTGATAGTGTTACAAATAACTATTTTATATAGATTGTTAGCCTATGTGAAAAAGTTCATTCAAGGATTATATCCAACAGTTCCAAAATCTATCCTTACAAGTGAATGACATCTCAAAGGATCATCTAAATGATATCTTCTTGGGTGGACTTAAGGATAACATCCAACATGATGTTCACCTTCTTAATCTAGGTTCAATATCAGAATCCATGATCATTACTTGGCATGTGGAGGAAAGAGATATGGTAAAATGAAGGATCTTTACTAATCATAAGGAATGCATGAATCTAACACCTTATTTCCTAAACCAACACAATTTAATCCTCAAAAAATTCTAGAGATTTAGGAAAAAGGCCTATGTTACAATTTTGATAGCAAGTGGAGAAAAGGAAAAATGTATTGAGAATAATTTATTCTACATTGATGGTTAGTCCTAATGATGAACAATACATGGAGGAATAAATTGATGTAGAGGAAGAGGTCCCTGAGATTAAGGTTGAATAACATCAACCAACTATTTCTTCTCATGTCATTTCAAGAATCATCACCCCAAAAATACTCAAGGTTGTTTGGTTCATGAAGAAGCAAAGGGTGATAGTATTAATTGACTTGGGAAGTACTCATAACTTCATCAATCATAAGTTGTCCATATGCTTAAATTGTTTCATTTATCCAACACCATAATTTCAGGTCATGGTTGCAGATGGAGGTAAAGTTATTTGTTCAAGAAAATGTCATAAGATTAAGCTATATATGGGATATTACCTGCTAGAGGACCCTATGTATGTCATTTTGATGGGAGGATTAGACATTGTATTATGGGTCAAATGTCTTACTACTTTGGTAATAGTAGAGATAAACTTCCGATATTTGTTCATGTGGTTCCATTCCAAAGGAAGTAATTTTTAGATGCATGGGAAGAAGGCTAAATTTCCATAGTTGGTACGTTCTCATCAAATGTAGAAAATTATTAGGAATGGTTTATATGGGTTCATGACAAAATTATTCTCATTGGAAGTTAAACCATGAAAATACCATATACCATTAGATCTACATGTCCTTATTAATAAAAACATAGTTGAGTTTGGGATAAGTCAAAAGGTTTTCTACACAAAAGAGATCATGATCATGTTATTCAGCTAGTATTAGGCATCCAACCCCCAACATTCAACATTATAGGTACCCTTATCTCCAAAAGAGTGAGATTGAGAAGATGGTACAAGAGATGTTGGAAGCGGTATTATTTTCCATAGTCAAAGTTCTTACTCTTCTCTAGTGGTGATGGTCAAAAGAAGGATGAATATTGGCACATGTGTACAAACTAAAGGGAGATCAATAAATACTCAATGAAATATAAGCATCTTATTCTTTTCATTGAATATTTGTTAGATGAATTACACAATGAGGTTTATTTTACAAAATTATATCTTCAATCAGGATACCATAAACTATTAATTCGTGATGAATATATTCATAAAAAAATATTTAGGACATGCGAGGGCCATTATGAATTTATTGTAATGCCATTTGGCCTTACAAATACACCTTCTACTTTACATAGTTTGATGAATTCAATATTCTAGCCATTTTTTCATAAGTTTGTCTTGGTATTTTTTAATGATATATTAATCTACTAGAAGACTTGGGAGGAACATTTAGAACATGTCAATAAAATTTTGGAAACTCTTAAACAATGCCACCTTAAGACCAAGCCCTCTAAATGTGATTTTGAGATAATAGAGGTAGAATTCTTGGGGTCATATCATGTCTCATGAAATTATAAAAATGGATCCTCATAAGATCCATGCTATGGTGGATTGGTAAGTTAATAAAACCCTCAAAAACCTCAGGGGATTATTAGTGATTATGGATTATTATTACAGGTTTGTGAAGAATTATGGTATAATTATAGCACCACTCACATACCTATTGAAGAAATATTTTTACATTGCAATGAGGTAACGACCTAGGAATTTGAATCAGTGAAGAAGGACATGTGTACCACTCTCGCTCTAGATACCCCAAACTTCTCCACAAGATTCATTGTTGAATTTGATGCTTTATGCTATGCAATAGAAATAGTATTTATGTAATAGGGCCAACCCATTTCATTTAATATTCACCAACTCAAAGGTAAGAACCTCTCAAAACTAACTTATGAGAAGGAAATGATGGTTATTCTTCATGCACTCAAACAATGGAGACCGTATCTCATGGGTCACCACTTCAAGGTAAAGATAGGTTATGATAGTTTGAAATACTTCTTAGAGAAAATAATATCATCTTAAGAATAACAAAAATGGGTCATTAATATGTTGGGATATGAATTTGAGATCATTTACAAAAAGGAAAATAAAATGTTGTAGTTGATGCATTATCTAAGAGAGATGAGTCCATATAGGCATTATTAAATTCCATGTTCATACTACAAACATATTGGGTAAATCAAGAGAGATATAAATGGATGAATGATGTAGAAAACCAAAATATTGTTCAAAATATCTAACAAGATCCAATAACTTCAAAACAAATTGTGTAGAAGGGAGATGCATTGTGGTATAAGGACCAATTATACTTATGCAATAACTCTATCCTTAAAAATAAGATTCTCTTAGACCTCCATGGTTCTCCAATGGGTGGTCATTCTGGATTTCTAAAAAATTATCACGAGTTAAGAAAGAATTATTTTGGGAAGGGGTGAAAGAATATGTCCAAAAAAATTCAATCAAATGTTTGGTGTGTCAATGTAATAAGGGTGAAATTGTTAAGTCTCAAATAATTTGCACCCTCTTTCTATTCCTAGTGATCAATGGGAAGATGTTTCCATGGATTTTATCATAGGATTTCCAAATTCTAAAGGGAAAAGTGTAATTATGGTGGTGTTGGATAGACTCACCAAGTATGCTCATTTTTTTTCTTTTCCATGTCCATTTACTAGTGAATACAGTGTCGTATCTATTATGGATACAATTGAAAGTTACATGGTACACCCAAGATTATAATCATTGATCATGATCCTATCTTTACTAGTAATTTTAGAATGATTTATTCTCATGTTTGGGTACTCAATTGTCTCGTAGTTCATCATATCATCCCCAAACTAATGGATAAACTGAGGTAGTAAACAAATGTTTGGAGGGGTATCTATGATTTTTAATTTAGATAAGCGGGAGATATGGGTTAAGTGGATACCACTTGTAGAATGGTGGTATACCAATTCATTTAACACCTCATCCAAAATTTCCCCATTCAACGCTTATTTCACTAAATTGGGATTTATTCCAATCACAGAGTTAGTTAAAAATATATCCAATATTGTTATTTTTGGATTCCAAAATGTCAAATATCTGCACTCCAAAATTGCACATATTGGATTCTAAAATCGCACATATTGGATTCCAAAATCGCATATATTGGAATCCAAAATCACATATATTGGAATCCAAAATCACCTATATTGGAATTAACTGTACTCCAAAATCACATATATTAGAATCTAAAAATCAAAATATTGGAATCCATTAATTCTCCTTCCAAAGTCCAATATATCTAGTCACAATTTAAATTTATGAATATGTGAAAAAACATTTAATGATTTCAAGGAATCCAACATTGATCTAAGAAATAATGCCTTACAATTAGTTCATACGAACATATACATGTTATGTTTTATAAGGGCTAGTAGTTACTAGGCTTAATGATTGCTTTGGAATAATGATTTTATCATTTTTAAGATGTTTATAAGATTAAACCATGTAAATTTGAATATCTCAAACACCATTGAGCAAGCAAGTGTTAGGCTAATGACATTCATGAGATGTGAGACACTTCCAGATTCAATTACTATGGTTTGATTGAACCTTGGGGAAAGCATAAAATTTCAAGATGTTATGAAGAAACTTAAAGAGGGTGATGATTCAATTTAGGAGAATGTAATTAATCTGTATAACCATTCCAGATATATTTTCAAATTTAAAGTTAGATCCCATATTTGCTTCATTTATTATGGTTTGATTGAACCACGGTCAACGAAACTAGAGAATTTTTGAAGATGTTATAAAGAAATTAGCAGAGGGTGACAATTTAGTGTAGGAGAATGTAATTAATTGTAAAACCATACCAAATATATTTTTATATTTAAATTTAGATATAAAACCAACTATAAGAGACATGGGATAAAAAAATTCATATTCAACTATGGATATGAAATTATTTAAAATTAACAAGAAAACTATCTCATATATGTTTTAGTATTTAATTATAGCCATGAAATAAATTTAAGTTCCTTTACTAAAGGTAGGTATAATTATAGTAAAACATTTGATGAATAATTTGAATTTATAACGTAACATTATTCCCGTAGATGGGCTTCCAAATCAACAATACAAATAATAGTAAATATTCAATAAAAAAACTCCCTATAATTGTTTTTGTGATCTAATATAATCCCAAACATCTTTGACATCCTTCAATGGTTGTAAAAAACGCCACAATGCATCTAACATGTATATGTCTTCGACTTAGAATATGTTGGTGCTCAAATTAGTCTCACCCCATTTGTCCTTGAAGTTCTCCAGTTTGCGGGCTCTGTCGTGTTTTCTATCTCCTCGTATTGATGCTTGAAGACTCTGTCCTCCATTTGGTTGCCATGATCAATCCCTTCCTTGGTCAAGGATCACTTAAAAGTATAGAATTTTTTTTTCATTCCTCTGTCCATATGAAAGAGTCTATAACTTGGGTGTAAAACTCGAGTTTTCCTTTCCTTCCATTTTCCACAATCACGTTTTGTTGTCCCTGTCATTTTTGTCCCAAATACCTATGGAAACGTGATTGGATGTAGCTCGAGAGGATCATATTTGATCCTTATAACATTTCCAAATTCTCTTTCCTTGAAGAAATATTCATTTCCAGGCTCAAATGGTGATTTTCCTGCATTTTACAATTTGACGGGTGTATTTTCCTGGTCAAATTTACATCTTAACATCAGTGGAAATGTGTCCCTTTTTGGTTAGATGCGGATCTCGGGGGAACTTTAAAAACTCTAAGGCTCGCTTCAACCCAAAACTTGTCCACGTGGAGGAATGGCGCTCATTTGAAAAATCACCTTTTGTTCGGCCTTGGAGTTGCGTCGGGGGGACACATGGAGGTTTTCGTTGCTTTTCCTAGACATAGATAAATTTTTCATGCAACCAATACAATTTTGATAGACCATGGACACATGGAGGTTCAAAGCACTCATTTTATGATCTCGCCTCGGGGTCCCACGTTAATGTTGTGACAAAGTGAGACATGTGGAGGCTTAGACTGGCTCCGCTTTGTACTTAAAATTTTCGAAGCAATTTTCTAAGGCCTGGGATACGTGGTGAGCTCGCACTTGTTTAGGTTCTCTACTCTTGGGCACCATCTCGAAGTTTCTCCATGAATACACATGGAGGCTTCCGTCAGGTCTTCCCATACTTAGACTTTTCAAGAAAATTTCTAGAGGCTTGGGACACGTGGAGGGACCACGCCTGTTTGGAGACAGGCCCGTAAGTTTTATTTTGAAGAAGCACCAGGAGGACACTTGGAGGCTTATGCTCACTCTACCCTTTGTTTGGACTTTTCAAAGGCTAAAAGGCATTTTTTTGGGCCTAGGGCACGTGGAAGGCCCTCACTTGTTTGGAAACTTTCCCCTGTACTTCTCCTTTGTGGTTGTACCAAGGAAACATGTGATCGATTGTGATATAAAATAGAAAAGGGTAGAATCAATGGTTGTTGTGCATTTCACCTATTTTTCCACCATTTTTTCTCCAAGACTCCTAGAGACGTGAATATGCATTGTTTTTCATCGTTCTTTGATGAAATTCCTTGTTATCTATGTCTATAAGGTGTCATTGAATGGATTTGAAACTTAAATTGTGAGTCCAAGGATTGTTAATGGTCAATATTTTGAAGTGGGAATTACTCAGGCACTCGCAAAAATGGGAATTACCAAAGGAAATGGATCTGGGTAGAATTTCAAAGGAAAGAGAGGGAAAAGGGATGAAATGATGAAAGTGTAGGTGTAAAAGATGAAAAAGGTGTTACCTTGAGAGAAAAAAATATTACTTGTCATATCCAGCTGTGCAGAGTCTCCGGAAAATGATTAAAAAGGGGATTTCTTGCATGACAGAATTAGAATGATTAGAAGGATTGCCAAAACAGTGTGTCATGGCATCCTAGTCATTAGTTGACGGCCTAAGAAATGTGATTAGTTCATAATTGGTCCACATTACGACTTTTATATCTGAATTTATTAAACATCATTATCTAAAACAAATTGGTAACAAGAAAAGGTCCCTTGAATATTCTTATTTTTGGGGGGAAATTGAGTGAGAAAAATGTATAAATGCAATGAGAATACTCTTGCAAAAGGTCAAAGTTTGAATTCCTAAGAGAAAATTTGAGAAATCCGTATTCTGAGAAACCCATCTGAGATACCTGGTTAATTTCCTTTGTGTTATATTTTCTATCATGTCAAGTTGGTTACAAATGTATAGCCATTGATGAGCACCGAGATTGCTCAAGAAGCTTTCCCTATTAATGAATTTAAGTAATTTTTAAATTAATTAATGTCTTCTTCATTTCACAATGTCTGCCGAAATATTTTTTTCATTCCTACTGTAATATTACATTGAAATCTTTGTGAAATCACATAGGATCTTGTCCCTATGATAGTTTAATGGTATTTATAATTTCATTTCAAAAAGAGCCTTCATCTTGGATGAGATAAACAAATTTAAAATCAATTCATTGTCATTTGTTGATAAATATTGTCTGTAAGTATTTGGATGTACCTTAGGCATGATTGATCAGAGAATTTTGTATTTAATTGATTCTTTCAATTCAAACCTTCATGTTAGAGTCTCAAAGATTATGTGAAAACATGTTGATCTAGGCCTCCATTGAAGCACACCTTCTTGGTTGAAGGAAATCTTAACTATTCTGAAGTATTTTGTTGTTGAGTTGTTCATTGTTGTGAAGTCCCTTTGAAGATCTAGTATAATCAACTTTATCCTGCTTCATCTCCCACCAAAATCATTAAAAAACCATTTATCCATCCTGAACTACCCCTATTTTGCCATGTATATCAACAAAGGAACAAAATCTACTTACTAAAATATGCAAAACACTCAAGATTTCTTAATTTCTTTAGTAACCTTAGCCTTATGTTGAAATTATCTCCATCATTTAGAAGTGACAACTCTTAAGAGTTAAATTATGGATTATTGACCATATTTTCCCGAGGTTTTCTTCATTAAATTTGTCCAAAACAAAGGATATCTCCATCTCCTTCATCAAACAGAGAGGTTACACTAAGGGTCCTCTCACCTGGTCGATAACGTACGGCCTAAAGTAGTGAGGACAAGTCAAATCCTCTTAAAGGTTCTATCCATCTCTCCACAAATATGAGTAACAAAGGGCTAGTTAGATATCATCCTTGACTACAAAATGACACACACTATGATCTATCTACCTCTAATCTCCATGTCCAATTTGTGTTGCTTCTTGGCTTGAAAGGGAGAACAAATTTGGATACCAACATTGGTGGCACCGTTGTCGAGGACTCTTTGACGTATTTGAACAAAGGTGTACATATATAGACTTCGTAATGCTTTTTATATATTTTAAAGTGTAAATACATTTTTGAAACATCATTATTTGTTCAGATCTATAAGAATTGTTCAAATTTGTGAGTTCTAAGTGTAATATTTCCAACTTATATAGTTATTGCACTAAATTTTGTATCATCATTGATAAATTTGGGTAGAAGAAGAGTAGATCTTGTAAGATTTGCATGAATCTGGTATTGACAGACATTTGATAGGTCTTTCATAGTGCATTTTCACAAACTAAGGTTAAAATCCTTAGTGGTGACTCCATGTTGTTTAAATTCTTTATAAATACTAGTGTCTTAACATATATCAAGTAAGATTTGTCACTGATATCTACAAAGCTAGAAGGAAGAAGATCTGTCTTTGCCAGGGACCCTAGTAAAAGGTTATTTCAAGAGTTTGGAAAGTCTAATTCAAAAGGAAGAAGAATTTGGAAGGTTATTGGAGATCAAGCATCAAGAAAAGAGATCTCCATTGGTGAAACTGATCAACCTATGATTGAAGATTGCAATAATTCCTCAAGTGCTTCTAAATTAGGTAATCTCTTTCTTTGAATTGAATTCTCCATCTGGATAGGGTCCCTCTTTTGTATTTGAAACATTTTCTTCTCAATATGCCCCGGTATTTTCCAAATCTAATAGATTTTTCCAAGAAACAAAGCCTTTAGAGGGAATTCATTCTAAAAATTGCATCCATGTACCACAAAAACTTCTCACTCCTTGTCATTTTGCATCTCCTCTAAGGTCACCTCCTCAAAATAATATGGCTCAACCTCCACCTATACCTCCATTTTTGTTAATACTTTTGGTCCCATCAATTTTAGAGGTATGTCTAGCTATCCAAATGTTGTGCCACAAGATGTAAGAAATAGATTTCCTAAGTTTCAAGGAAATAATGCAATCACTAGTGATCATCACTTGAAGCTCTTTGTTAATATGATGGAGGAATTTGAAATATAATTTGAGGATGTATACATTAAATTTTTTATCCATACTCTAGAAGAAGATGTGAGGGACTGGTATAAATATTTTCCAGATAATTCCATTTATTCTTGGACAGAGATGAAGAATTCTTTTAGAATGCAGTATGGTGATAAAACAGACCCTAGGTTTCTTTTATCAGAATTTGAAAATATAAAAAGGAATCCTAATGAATCGGTGCATGATTTCAATACAAGATTTAACCAAACATTGAGAATACTTCCTATTAATTTGAGGCCACGTGATGAATCATGTTTGATAAAGTATTATGATGCATTTGATAAGAAATTTTCTTACTATTTGAGGAATAAGAACCCTGGGACTTTGAGGCGGGACTTTACCATGGCTCTGCAAATTGAGAATAGCATTAAAGTAGATAGAAAACCTCCTAAGAGGGAGGGTGTTAAACTGGTCAACCCTAAGAAGCCTTAATCAAGTAAGGCTATGGATCTTGAGGAATTTGTAAGGACTTTCATCCGGGTTGTCAAAAAAATTCTTACAAGCTAGCTAGGGAAGAGAAAGGAATTAGACAAGGTTCTCAGGGTTAGCATAGGCAACATGGATAAGACAGACTTGTAAATCATCCTAGAAATGATCAGAGGTCTGATGATAAAGGTAAAGGACCCATGGGAGATATACAACCCCAAGCTAGGGAGAATAGAGTAGTGCTTGATCCTCTAAATGTCAGATTTGTTGTTGTTGAAGAGACAAATCAAATGGATTGGTGTGCCAAATTCTTCTTACCCCACCCAAAGATGTGAAATAGATCAGCAAGTTGAAGAATCTAATGGTGATGAAAACACTGATGATGATGCATGCATGGTGGATTTCTACAAGCTCACAACAAGGAGAAACTTCAACTGAGGTAATAAGTACAAGAACTGCTATAAGTTTTTGGGACTACATTCACCGGGTACCTCTTCTTCCTCCCTCTCATGCTTTAGAAATAGATATGGTACAAGCATTTGAACTTCCTAATAATGATTTTGAGTACCTAAGAGCTCTAATGATTAAGAAGTACAATGGAGGAATCCCATCAAAAGAGGATAAAAACTACTAATGAATGTTGTTGTGGCTCAAGAAAAAGAGTATAACACAAGAAGTAAAGTTGTCAAAGGGGCAAGGCCTCAATCCAAACCAAAGACCCCAATTCTCACCAATGTCCCAAAAGAGGCTCTAAAGAAAGATGCATCTGGAAAAGGCCTTGTTGTATCAATTAGAAATGGTGTTCCCACCCATGCCCAAAATGTGAAAAATCTTATGCCATCTGATGAGTTTGTCAACCTTTCTCCAAGTGTTGCTTTTCCCAAATACATTCCCTATGACATTGCCAAATTCTTGAGTCAGATCAAGTTTTTTTCCCAATTGTTGAACTGCTTAGGATTCCTAAGCACAAGAAGAGGGCCTTTGAGTATTTGGGGTTAGAAGAAGATAGGAGTGCCCAAGGAAGAAATATAAATAATGTAAACACCCCTCCTTTAACCATTGCAGACCTAGAAAAACCACCAGCATTAGAGGAGATGGGTGAACCACCTGAAGTCTACTTGGGGACATCTTTAGTTGAGTCTCAGTTAAATGTTGATCCATTTTTACAACATCGATTATTAAACACAAAGATGCTTTGCACAATTGTATGTTTGACTGGAGCATCATGCAATGTTATGCCTCTGGAAGTCATGAATGAATTTAACATTAAAGTGATAGTAGCTTATGGAAAGTGTACTGCAATGGATTGTAGAGAGGTCCCAATTGTAGGGTGTGTGAAAGATTTGGTGGTACAACTTGTAGCTTATCCAAACTAAGGACCCGAAACTTGATGTTGTCATTGTTGATTGCCCTACCAAATGGGGCATATTGTTATTAATAAAGTGGGTTGCAAGTGTTGGTGGAAGCATTCAAATGGATGTATTTTTCCACCATTCCAATTGAAGGTAGCCTTGTAAAGTCAGTGTGGGAGAGAATAAAATGTTACACCTCATTGAAGATCCAAATAATGCTTCTTATGAAGTGTTATATGTTGATGTAGATGCAGATAACTTTGTGGGGTTTGCTAATGGAAAGGAGCACAAGATTGATCAGTGTAAATTTATTGAACAAGTGGGTTTACCTTGGACCTTATTATTTGATGGAGCCTATTCCAAGTTTGGAAATGGTGCTGGCATTGTTCTGATTTCTCTAGGACAAGAAGAGTTTGTATTTTCTTTCAAAATTAACTTTGAATGCACTAACAACATTTCTGAATATGAAGCATTGTTATTAGGCTTGAGAATTGCATGGAAATATGGTATAAAGGATATTATTGTCGAGGAGATTCAAAATTGATTGGCAAGCAAATTAGAAAACGTATGCTACTAAAAATCGAGAGAATGAAACAATAAAATCATGTGGTCTGGGATTTTATTGAAATGCTTGACTCTTTTAATATTGTGCACCATGATAGAAAGTTTAATGTTTTTGTAGACAAGTTATCAGTGCTACGATCTAGATTTGGGAATTATACAGTGTCTCCATTTTGTGAGTATGATGTTGAAATACTAACAAGGCCATCTATCTTTGATAATGTTAAAAATTGGAAAGAGTTTGATGATGATGCCCAGGCTGAAACGTTTTTGCAAAACCAAGGCAATTTTTCCAAAAAAATATAGATTGGGAACCAATGGTGTGTGTTTCTGAAGGAAAGAAAACTTCATTTGGCAAAGGCATCATCCAACAAAAGACAAACACAATTCCCAAAGGTTTGGTGGCTCTTGAGTCGAACTTTGATAATGTTGATTTCATTATTAAAAGGAGTATGTTGGTTTCAAGAGATGTGGAAGAGCATGACTTGGGCACAAAGGAAAATCCACGTAAAATCTAGTTAGGAAGCAATCTCAGTAAGGAAGAGAAGTAGTCCTATATTTAATTGTCGAAGATATATCCATACTGCCTAGCTTGGTCTTACTCTGAGTTGAAGGCATACAGGGAAGATTTGTTCCAACATGAGATTCCTCTTGAATCTAATGTCAATCCTTTTAGGAAAAAATATAGGCTCGTCAATCCACTCCTTTCTTTAAATATGCAAGAAGAATTGAAGAAGTTGAGGGATGGAGGGATCATTCAGCCCACAAGGTACTCATCTTGGGTTGCAAACCTAGTGCCTGTCAAAAAAAAGAATGGTGATATAAGGTTGTGCGTAGACTTCAGAACCTAAATAAAGCATCATTAAAAGATAATTACCCTCTTCCAAACATGGAGAATATGCTACAATTGGTAACTAGTTCTGAATTATTATCCACTCTAGATGGTTTCTCTAGCTATAATCAAGTTATTGTGAAGGAGTTAGAAAGAATAAATACTACCTTTACCACTCCTTGGGGAACTTATGTCTATGTCAGGATGCCTTTTGGCTTAATGAATGTTGGAGAAACTTTCCAAAGAGAAATGGATGTATCATTTGCTGGTTATATTAATGACTTCATTGTTGTTTATCAAGATGATGTAACTATGTTTTCTAGAAAAATAAATGATCACTTGCAACACTTGGAGAGAATGCTGATAAGGTGTAGAGAGTATGGCATATCATTGAATCCCAAGAAGTGCCACTTTGGAGTGCAAAAGGAAAAGCTTCTTGGTCACATTGTATCAAAAGAAGGGGTCATGATTGATCCAGAGAGAGTGGAGGCCATCAGCAAGGTTCCAATTCTAAGAACTAAGAAGGGAATTCAATCCTTCTTTGGAAAAATAAACTTTATCAGAAGATTTGTGTCTAACTTTGCTGAGATGACCATCCCCATTACTAGTATGCTAAAGAAGGACTAGGTTATCAAATGGGAAGAAGTTTCCATTCAAGATTTCAATGGGATCAAAGAAGCACTAAAGCATGCCCCTATTTTGGCAGCCCCAAATTACAAGAAGCCTTTTCAAGTGTTTTATTTTGCTTTAGAAAACACCATTGCATCTGTTTTATTACAGAAGGATGATGAAGGGGCTGAGAGACTAATTTCCTTTTTCAGTAAGGCATTGTAGGGAGCTGAGTTGAAGTACACCATCATGGAGAAGCAAGCATTTTCCTTGGTGAAAGCAACAAAGGTTTTCATACCCTACATCTTGAGCTCTAAAGTTGTTGTTTATGATCCCCACACCATGGTGAAAGACATCTTATCAGAGATGGATGTATCAAGCAAAATATGTAGATGGGTGAACAAGTTACAGGAGTATGACATGGATATCCAAACCACAAAATTAGTAAGAGGTTTGGGCCTAGCTAAGCTTATGGCTGAGAGCAACTTGCAAACTATTGAGGTGAATGAAGTAGAAGGAGAAAGGGTGGATGTCCTTGAAAAGTTGGTAAGTTCTGAATGGTACAAAGATATAATATTTTATCTCAAACATCTATGTTTCCCTGAATATTTGAGTAAAAATTAGAAAATAGCTCTTAAGTTAGCCTCTCAAAAGTATGTCATTACTAATTTTGGGTTAGCTTGGAAGAACCTTGAGGGAGTTCTCTTGAGATGCATTACTGAAGATGAGGCCCCTAAAATAATTGTTGATCTCCGTGGAGGAGTTTGTGGGGGAAATTTTGCTGGAAGAGTTACAGCACATAAAATCTTGAGGGTTGGTTATTGTTGGCCAAATCTCTTCAAGGATACAACTCTATTGGTTAGGAAATGTGAAAGTTTCCAGAAATTTTCTAGAAGAATGAAAGCTTGAGGCTCCCTTCCTTTGCAACCAGTGTTAGTTAATGCCCCATTCAAATAATGGGTAATGGATTTCATTGGCGAAATTATTGATCCTTCCAAAGGTGCTAGTCATAAATGGATTCTTGTAGCCACCGATTATTTCACTAAGTGGGTGGAAGCAATACCCACCGAGAAGGAAACACACCAAGTTATCATGAAATTCATGTTGAATCAAATCATATGTAGATTTGGACTGCTATCTTAAATTATTGCTAATAATGCCATGAGTTTCGAGACAAACCTTTGGTGGTAATGTGCAAAGAGTATGGAATCAATCGACATATGCTTCTATTTGCAATCCCCGAGGAAATGGACAAGCTGATTCTAGCAATAAAAATTTGTTGAAGATCATTAGAAGAACATTGGAGCTGAGAAAAAGGAATTGGGTTGAACAACCAAGTTTGCTATTTGGGATAAAAGAATCACTTGTCAAAAGAACTACTAGTAAAAACCCATTTGAATTGGTATATAGAACTCAAGCTTTATTTCCCCATTTACGATTGTCTTCATTTTATTTTTTTCAACAAATTGAAGACCAATAAGTTCATCCATATGATGCTCGAATTAATCGATTATTGAGTTGGATATAGAAATAAGGGCATCCCATCAGCGTGTGAAGTTCGAGAAAATTTGAAGAAGTTATTCGACAAAAAGGTGACTCCCGGATCTTTCAAAGATTGAGGATCTTGTGCTTTTATGGGATAGCAGGCATGAAGATAAGGGAAAGCATGGTAAATTTGATGTATTGTGGATGGGCCCTTATTCCATTGATATTCGAATTGGTGAAAATACCTTCTTCCTAAAAGACTTAGATAGGGAACTACTTGAATTACCTATTAATGGTACGAATTTGAAACATTTCCTTGATTGATTTCTCAGAATCAAGGTATACTCCATTTTTACAGTGTATAGTTCTTTGTTCTCATCTACTTTTGTGTTTTTGTTCATTCTAGGTCCTTGGTGACCTAGTTTTGTTGGTTTCTTGGTTCGTTTTTGAGGATGGTTATGGTTGTTCTGCTATGCAAGCTTATTCTTTGACTTCATTTCCCAATGATCTATTTTTGGCACTTGGTCTGCTATTTGTTCTTATGGAACCCACAAGGAGTGCCCATCCCCGAGTCGAAGCCGATCTGGTGCTTAAATTAGTCTAGCCTGTTTTCCTTGAAGTCCTCCAATTTATGGGCTCTATCGTGTTTTCTATCTCCCCATATTGATGCTTGAAGACTTTTTCCTCCATTTGGTTTCCATGATCAATCCCTTCCTTGGTTGAGGATCACTTAAAAGTCTAGAATTTGTTTTTGTTCCTCTGTCCATATGAAAGAGTCTATAACTTGGGCATAAAACTTGGGTTTTTCCTTTCCTTCCATTTTCCACAGTCACATTTTGTTGTCCCTATCATTTTTGTCCCAAATACATGTGGAAACATGATTGGATGTAGCTCGAGAGGATCATATTTGAGCCTTATAACATTTCCAAATTCTCTATCCTTGAAGAAAGATTCATTTCGGGCTCAAATGGTGATTTTCCTGCATTTTATGGTTTGACGGGTGTATTTTTCCCGGTCAAATTTACATCTCAACATCAGGAAACATGGCCCTTTTTGGTTGGATGTGGCTCACAGGGCACTTTAAAAACTCTAAGGCTCACTTCAACCCAAAACTTGTCCATGTGGAGGAACAACACTCATTTAAAAATTAACCTTTCGGTTTGGCCTTGTAGTTGCACCGAGGGGACACATGGAGGTTTCCACTGCTTTTCACAGACTTAGATAAATTTTTCATGTAGTCGGTATAGTTTTGGCAGACCATGGACATGTGCGGGGCTCCAGTGCTCATTTTAAGATCTACCACAGGGTCCCACCTTAACAACTACAATAGGGAGACATGTGGAGGCTTCCACCGGCTCTGCTTTGTACTTAAACTTTTCAATCCAATTTTCTAAGGCACAGGACACGTGGTGAGCCTACTCTTATTCGGCTCTCAACTCTTGGGCACCATCTCAAATTTTCATGATGAAGACATGTGGAGGCTTCCGTCAGTCTTCCCATAATTAGACTTTTCAAGAAACTTTTTGGAGGCTTGGGAGACGTGGAGAGACCGCGCCTTTTAGGACTGACCCTAAGTTTTATTTTTAAGAAGATCTAGGAGGAAACTTGGAGGCTTCCACTCACTCTACCCTTTTCTTGGAATTTTCAAAGGCTAAAATGCATTTTTCTTGGGCCCAACAGACGTGGAAGGAATTCACTTGTTTGGAAACTTGCCCCGTATTTCTCCTTTGTAGTTGCACCAACGAAACACGTGAATGACTATGATATAAAGTATAAAAGGGGCATAATCAATGGTTGCTTTACATTTCACCTACTTTTGCCATTTTTCTCCAATACTTTTGGAGACGCGAATACGCACTTTTTCATCGTTCTTTGATGAAATTCCTTGTTGTTTATGTTTGTAAGGTGTCATTGAATGGATTTAAAACCTAAATTGTGAGTCCAAGGATTGTTAATGGTTGATATTTTTAAGTGGGAATTTCTTAGGCACTAGCAAAAATGGGAATTACCAGAGTAAATGGATGCAGCACATAATTGTAGAGGAACAAGAGGGAAAATGAATGAAATGACGAAAGTGCATACGCAAAAGATGAAAAAGGTGTTACCTCGAGAGTGAAAAATATTACCTGTCGTATCCAGCTATGCAGAGTCTCTGAAAAATAATTAAAAATGGGATTTTTCACATGACAGAATTAGAATGATTAGAAGGATTGCTAAAATGTTGTGACATGGCATCCTAGTCATTAGTTGAGGGCCCAACAAATGTAATCGAGTTCACAATTGGTCCACCTAGCAGACTTTCGGATCGAATTTATTAAACGTCGTTATTGTCAAACAAATTGGTAACAAGCAAAGGTCCCTAAAATATTATTCTCTTTTGGGGAGAAATTGAGTGATAAAAATGTATAAATGCAATGATAATACTCTTGAAAAAGGTCGAGTTTTAATTCCTACGAGAAAATTTGAGAAATTCATATTCTCGAGAAACCCATCTTAGATACCTAGTTAATTTCCTTTGTGTTATATTTTCTATCATGTCAATTTGGTTACATATTTATAGCCATTGTGAGCAACACCGAGATTGATTTGGAAGCTTTCCCTATTGATGAATTAAAGCAATTTTGAAATTAATTTGTGTCCAATCTCTAGAAATTTGTGTCTTCTTTGTTTTAGAATGTCTCCAAATAGTTTCTTTCATTCCTATTACAATATTACATTGAAATATTTATGAAATCACACAAGATCTATTCCTGTGATGTTTAATGGTATTTACAATTTCATTTCAAGAAGAACCTTCATCTTAGATGAGATAAACAAATTTAAAATCAATTCACTGTCATTTGTTGATAAAGATTGTCTATAAGTCTTCGGGTGTACCTTAGGCATGATTGATCAAAGAATTTAGTGTTTAATTGAGTTTTTAATTCAAGCATTCATATTAGAGTCTCAAAGATTATGTGAAAATGTGTTGATCTGCGCCTCCACTAAAGCACACCTTCGGTTAAAGGAATGTCTTAGCTATTCTCAAGTATTTTTTTGTTGATTTTTACATTGTTGTGAAGTCCCTCCAAAGATCTTGTATAATCAACTTTATCCTACTTCATCTCCCACCAAAATCATTCAAAACCATTGATCCATCCTGAACTACCCCTGTTTTGCCATGTATATCAACAAAGGAAAAAAATCTACTTACTAAAATATGCAAAACACTCAGGATTTCTTAATGTCTTCAGTAACCTTAGCCTTGTGTTGAAAGTATCTCCATCATTTAGAAGTGACAACTCTTAAGAGTTAAATTATGGAGTATTGATCATATTTTCCCAAGTTTTTCTTCATAAAATTTTTTCAAGCAAAGGATATCTCCATCTCCTTCATCAAACAGAGGTTACACTAAGGTTCCTCTCACCCTAGTCGAAAAGGCACGGCCTAAAGTAGTGAGGACATGTCAAATCCTCTTAAAGGTGTTATCCATCTCTCCACAAATATGAGTAACAAAGGGCCAGTTAGATCTCATCCCCAGCTACAAAACAACACACACTATGATCTATCTACCTCTAATCTCCACATCCAACCTGTGTTGCTACTCGGCTTGAAAGGGAGAAAAAAATTGGATACCAATAGAATATATGTTAAATGTTTTAGCAATTATGTAGTTTGCAACATCATTGAACTTATTTTTCTCTAAACAGTCATCTACAAGAACTATATTTTTACAATTGTATGATGCATTAAAATGTTAATAAATGGAGTTAATATTCTTGAGATATAATTTGGGATTCCCAGAACCTTCATAATCGAGCATTTGGTCTTGACACAATCTTCCTGTGTAAATATGAACTCGAATCTTACAACCTCTAAGTCAATGTTTTAAAGGAATGAAGGCATCATGTCATCAACATTTGAATTTCTCACTGATGTCCATATTGTTATGTTGAAATGTTTTTGCACCATTGCAAGAACTCTTTCACATTAGGTTTGAGAAAAAAAAATTAAAAATTGAGCTCAATGTCACCAAATTTTTTAACTGTTTAAATGTCGAAGATGCCTTGTGGAGGGTGTGTTCCAAAACACCGTTTATATAAAATATGATTAGTTTCATGTTGCATGTGTTTGTATCTGCAAATGAAAAAAAAACAAAATCAAATGGTTGAAGGTTTTGAATCAATTAAAAATATAAAAAAAAATTCCCTTTCGATATTTTTATATCAAAAATCAAATTTTTATAGGTGGTGACAAAGGTAAAATCTAAGGGTGTTCCTCATTTCTTATTGTTATACTAGGAATATTTTTGTGAAGAATTTATTTGAATAGAATGTAATGTTGCATAAAGGTGTGACAATTCTTTACATACCATATTGTAGTTATTTCATTGCATTGGAAAGTGGTATATGTTTTCTAATATCGAAGTAAAAAATAGTAGTTAAGCATGCTCATGCAATTAATTTAGGAATACATATTTCATTAATAAAAATTCTAAAAGATTCATTACATTAAATATTTTATGTTAATTCACATTTGCAACTTATACACTCACACTCTAAACTTATAATTAGGGAAGATTTAAATTCTCCCAACTTATAATCGTATAATCGTAATTTAAATAGTTACGCAGAACCACCACTAAAACATATGAATGTATTTTATTTACAATGTTAAGTTGTATCATCACAATAACATTTTGAAATTCTAAATTTTTATTTAGCATTTAATCACTCCAAATATTTGATGCCCTCTACCACATTCAATCCCTTTAACACTATTAGTGATAAGTCTTTGTGCAAATCGATCATCAACACACATCTTTTGAGTAATTTTCTACTCTTATTTTCATCCCAACCATAAAATTTATTGGAGGGTTTCCCTTTGCACCTAATGTAATTCACATTGTGTCTTCATAATTGTAGGGGAAATCATTTCTACTCAAAACCTTTTGTAGATATTTTATTGCAATTCCATCGGCCATTTTACAATCTTTCATTTCCACAGATGATTAATGGATTCAAGTCAATTGATATTTTTTTATTAAAGGCCTTTGTCATTTTTTCAACATCAGTTGAAGTGAGTTTGTCTTACCAGAATCCCATTTCAAATTTTGTTGATAATGACTTTATAAACTCTTTCAGGCCACCTCACACATTGATTCTCTCCTGCGAAATTTGAATGTGATGTCCCTAGAGGGCGATTGGTTTTCTCTACAAAAAAGCCCTCCAAATCTAAAATAAGAAAGTAATTATTATGGCTAACTATAGGGAAGTAAATATTTTTTTAATCGGTCTCATATCAATTCTATCCAATGGAAAAAATCAACATTTTAGCTTGCAGCTACCACTTACCAGTGGGTCTTGCATGTAGGATTACATATTCTTTACCCACAATTGGATTCTTTGATGAAATATTTGTTTCAAATAATATTAATATTATTAATATAGCTATTTTTATGGAAAATGAAAGTGTATTTGAAAAAATCATATTGAACTATGTGGTAAAATCATACATGGCTAGCTAGTTGATCTTGTGGATTGCGTGACAACTCAGATTGGAAGCATATAAAAATGTGGATCCGCCTAACTTGGACTCGCAGAAAATCCCTCTACTCGACTAAAATCTGGTAATCCATTCGGTGCATCTCAATTCTTTATCTTTGTCTGTATTTGGTAGAGTTTGGAGGTCCACATTGTGATTACAGTGATTGAAATTGAAGCATATTCTTTGACAACGCTTTCCTACTCCTCCATCATTCTCGCCATTAACATTGTGCTACGTATCAGCTGGCGCAACAAGTTACAATACAATGTTAGCTCTCTGTTTTGATAAATTCATGCATTTAAAATCAACAAAGAAAACAAGTGATCTATGTGGATGGGTCACCAAGCCCGAGAGCCTGTGAATTCTCCTCCTACTCATTGACTGTCTCCACATCATCGACCCAGTTTATTTTTCCTCATGTGCAGCTCTCAAGCCGATTTCTAATGTGACCATGACATGCACAGACTCAACATTTTTCTGAGCATACTTTTATCAGAGGCATTTTATTGAACTTGATCTGAGGAGTTCAAAATTTTCATAGAATATTTTCCAAGGCGTCTCTATTACCAGCAAAAGTGATGCAAAATGTTGTGATTTAAGATGGCAAGTTATTTCCAGATCTGAGAAAACTTTGCATGTCATGGATGGCGTGGCGAGGAAGGAAATGAAATGGTTGATCCATCTCCAACGCAGCTGTATTTTTTTTTCTATTGAAATATCTCCTCTCGAACAAATCAATGCTTTAATAGTTTGTTTCGTGAGATATAGGACTTGCTTTATTTTATACATGGCTAGTTATAAGTTAGATCATAGGTGTGTCATTCATAGTGGGTTTTTAGGTAGTTTTTCAATAATATTTAGTGTCATTTAAAATTTAGTGTCATTAGAGAATTTGTTTCTTGTTGTCATTGCTAGTAATTATGTGTCAGTATAAAAGTCCAAAATTTGTGAAGTTTTAAGTGAAAGTTTTTTATATCCGTCAAAGTTGCCATAATGTCATTTAAGTTAAATGTCAAAAAATTTCGTGTCGTAAAATCATTGAAAAAAGAGTGTCATTTATGAGTCTTTGTCGTTAATGTTTTTAGAGAGTCATCAATATTATCTATTTGAGTCATTGTAGTCATTTTATGTAAATGTGTCGGCATTGAGTCTTATAGGTGATTTTAGGAATTATGTTTTAACATCTTTGTAATGTCGTGTCATTAAAAAAAAAGAGAGAGTGAAAAAATCCTAAAAATAATTTTAAAAAAAAAAAAAAAAAAATTTGCCTTACGAACGCATTTTCGGTAGAATCCGACGTTCGAGTAAGGTATGTAATTTTGAGCCTCAAATTCCAAATCTGCTAAGTTAAGTAGCATATTAATGGAGGATGGAGGCATCGGAGGTTGGAGGTCAGACAATGACCTCTCGTCAGTCACCAATGACGGGGCCGTGCAGAAGCTGTGGTGGCATATGTATGGTGTGAGTATTTGATTTTCAGTGTGGTTTCCATTTTCTCAGTGTGCTTCAGTTTGTAGTGTTCCTATTTTGTGTGGTATTTGATGGATGTTAGAAAGAGAGTTGTGTTGGAGTGCAAGATGACTGTCAGTGATCCTCTGACTGACTTGGTCCTCTGACTGCCGTACTTCATTGGAAGATGGTCAGCTAGAAGAATACGTTCACTAGCATTAGTGACCATGTGCAGCAAGACCTAACTAGCAAGATCCATTCAAGAGTATGTTCTTCGATGCATTTTTCTTCTCAGTATCTATTTGAGTGGAATTTCACATTGTGGGGGGGAATACATACCAATGTTCCATTCCCATTCTGCACCCAAAACGACTTAGTCAAGGAAAGCTTCTAGTGGCAGTGGCAGTTTTCTATGTTGTTCAAGATCGAGTGGCAGCGATCAATGACAGAGACTACGATTAAGAACATTACGATTCTTATAGGAAGTAATGTGAAATATTTTCAGTATTTCTTCTATTATGTGGTTTTGTAATATGCAAGTTGTGTTTCCTACATAATTCCCTGATGTATAAGCATAGTGGTGAACAGTAGCACCAGAGTAAGTCAGTTCATGGATCTTGAAAGGGTTTGTGGGAGGATCCGAGAAAAACCAAACGATTTGGACAGATTGATGAGGTTCCTGTCACTTCAAGGTTTGTGGTAAGCCTGTTTAAAACCATGGAAGGAGAGAGCCTTTCTTTTGGATCAAGGTCATGAGTCACAGATTTGGACATGCCACAGGGGTGAGCATACTGCAGTTGAGAGTGTGGATGTTTTTCTACCATGTAAACACTAAGGGGGGGAATGTTAGGAATTAGTATTCACATGGTTGTTAGTATTTGTTACATGTTAGTTTATTATACATATATATTGTTATAACAATATATATTCGGGTGTGTTGTAGTTTCCTATTTTATAGGAAGTCAGTTTTCCTATTGATATGGCTATATATTAGCCTGTGAATGTAATTCAATATATGTCAAATACAATATCATATTATTATTTCCTATGTGACAATATTGTTGTTCCAATAAAAATATTATTTGGAACGTATTGGTTGCTAGGATTTATCAAAATAACGAAAGGTATTGCGATTCTAGCATCCGCTAGTATTCCCACATTATATTATTTGTACCTTAGCAGTCACTAGTATTTTATAAATTAAATTAAGGTAGTATGAAATTAATGTCCTCTACATACTGGAACAACATAATATTTAAAAAAATATTTCTACAAGATTTACCATTTTAAATTAAATTTATTTGAGCTTAGTGGCTGCTAGCCTTTACAATGATGTAACAATTTAAGCTTTTTGTTCGTTAGGATTTAACACATAAGATTTGGGTCATAGATGTCACAAGAATTTAACACATTAACATAAGATTCTAGGAGGCTAGCATCCACTAGAATATGCGTACTCATAATGTTTGCAAGTTATTGGCGGTATGCTTTAACAAATCAAATTAACAAATTTTGAGCTATATGGCATCTAGTTGCTTCCACAATAGAATATTTCAAGTTTGGATGTCTCGAGCATTTAACAAGACGAAGTATGAAATTTTTAGCTTGATGTACGTTATCTTATGATACAACATATTATTTGAAGATATGTAGTCACTAGGATTCAACAAAAACTAAATCAATTATTGCAAGCTTAGTAGTCGTTAGGTTATGCCTCGAAAAAAATTTCGAGCTTAGAGATCGATCAAGAATGGATATCATGAAGTTATATTCCACTAAAACACTCTGTCACAACATATTAGTTGGATCTTAGTGGCTACTAGGATTTCACAAAATAAAGAAATATATTGGAATTCTAGTATCCACTAGGTATTGTCGAAACATATTATTTGTACCTTAGCAATCACTAGGATTTCACAAATTAAATTAAAGAAGTATGAAATTAGAAGCCTCTGCATACTACAACTACATAATATTTAAAAATATATTTGTACAGGATTTACCATTTTAAATGAAATTTATTTGAGCTAAGTGGTTGATATTCTTTACAATGATGTAATAATTTAAGCTTTGTGTTCGTTAGGATTTAACACATAAGATTTGGGTCATAGAGGTCGCAAGAATTCAACACATTAACATAAGATTCTAGGAGGAGAGCATCCACTAGAATATGTGTACTAATAATGTTTGAAAGATGTTGTTGGTATCCTTTAACAAATCAAATTAACAATTTTTGAGCTACATGGCATCTAGTTGCTTCCATAATAGAATATTTTAATCTTGGATGTCTCGAGCATTTAACAACATGAAGTATGAAATTTTTAGCTTGATGTCCACTTTCTTATGTTGCAACATATTATTTAAAGATATCATTGTCACTAGGATTCCTAAAAACATGTCATATATTGCAATCTTAGCGGCCACTAGGTTATTCCTTGAAAACATTTTTTTGAACTTAGAGGTCGGTACTCAAGAATAGATATCATCAAGTTATACGCCGTTAAGACACTTTGCCACATAATATTATTTGGAGCTTAGTGGCCATTAGGATTTCACAAAATAAATAAATATATTTGAAGTCTAGTGTCTGCTAGGTATTTCCACAACATATTATTTGTACCTTAGCGGTCACTAGGATTTCACAAATTAAATTAAAGTAGTATGAAATTAGCATCCTCTACATACTGTAATAGAATAATATTTTTAAAAATACTTTTATAAGATTTACCATTTTAAATGAAATTGATTTGAGATGAGCGTTCGCTAGCCTTTACAATGATGTAACAATTTAATCTTTTCATTTTTAGGATTTAACACATAATATTTGGGTCATAGAGGTCATAAGAATTCAACACATTAACGTAGAAGATTCCAGGAGGCTAGTGTCCACTAGAATATGCATACTCATAATGTTTGCAATATGTCGGTGATATGCTTTAACAAATCAAATTAACAAGTTTTGAGCTACATGGCATCTAGTTGCTTCTAGAATAGAATATTTCAATCTTGGATGTCTTGAGCATTTAACAAGATGAAGTATGAAATTTTTATCTTGACATTCGCTATCTTATGTTGCAACATATTATTTGAATATATTATGTTGCTAGGATTCAAGTAAAAACATGTCAAATATTACAAGCTTAGTGGTCGCTAGGTTATGCCTCAAAAACATTTTCTGAGATTAGAGATTGGTACTCAAGAATGAATATCATGAATTTATATGCCACTAAGACACTACAACAACATATTATTTGGAGCTTAACGTCCTCTAGGAATTCACAAAATAAATAAATATATTGGAAGTATAGCATTATTAGGTATTGCCATGACATATTATTTGTACCTTAGCGATTGTTAGAATTTCACAAATAAAATTAAAGTAGTATAAAATTAGCAGATTCAGCGTCTTTGTAACAACATAATATTTTTTTAAAAATATACAAGATTTACCATTTTAAATGAAATTGATTTTAGTTGAGCAGCCACTAGCCTTTACAACGATGTAACAATTTAAGCTTTGTGTTCATTAGGATTTAACACATAATATTCCAGGAGGCTAGCATCCGCTAGAATATGTGTACTCATAATGTTTGCAAGTTGTTGGTGGTATTCTTTAAAAAAATTATTAACAAATTTTGAGCTACATGTTTTTTATCTTAGCATCAATTATCTTATGTTGCAACATATTATTTGAAGATATGTTGTCGTTAGGATTCAACTAAAAATAGGTAGGATATTGCGAGGTTAGCATCTGGTAGGTTATGGCTCAAAAAAAAAAATTTGAGCTTAGAATTCGGTTCCCAAAAATGGATATGATAAAGTGATACGTCACTAAAACACTTCCACATCATAATATTTGAAACATAACAGCCGCTAGGATTTCAAAAAATATAGTAATATATTTCAAAATTAGAGTCTACTAGGTATTGTGGTAAAATATTATTTGGATTCTAGTAGTCACTAGGATTTCACTCATTTAATTAAGGTAGTATGAAATTAGTGTCCTCTATGTGTCTTTTAAACTCAATGTAAAAGTTACACTTAACAATCATTAGTATTTAACACATTTTGGAGCATAGCGGTCAAAAGGATTAAACACATTACATTAAGATATTAGGGGATGGAGTTTGAGCTACACGACATCTAGGTGCTTCCATAATAGAATACTTCATTCTTAGATTTCTCAAACATTTAACAAGATAAAGAGTGAAATTTTAAGCTTGGCATCCACAAGCTTATTTTGTAACATATTATTTGAAGTTATGTTATTTTTCTAGGATATTATGAACTCTTAGGTCATTAACATACTACCACATCATAATAGTTCAAAAATAAAGCAACCGTCAGGATTTAATAAAATAGAGAAATATATTTCAAGCCTACTATGTGGTAGGTATTTTAGCACCATATTATTTGTAGTTTATGCCACAATGAAAAATTTGGAACATTTTTCTCAAATATTTATCAAAACAACAAATGCATGTTTAGATAAGTATAGCATTTGGAATATATACATGATCATTGTATCAATTATAAATATTTATCTATTAACATGTCATACATATTGCAAAAGTGCTTCCTCACCTATCTCACATACTTCAATTTATGATTCACTGTGGTTCTTCCTTAACTACGGGGTGTTGTTGATCGAGGCGAGACCGTGGGAACAGTTGTTTCCTTAACTATGGGTTGTTTTTTAACTGAGCCTAATAGGAATGATAACCAAATTGTACCAAGCTAAGAACTCGAATGCTAATCAAACACCAATATCAATAAGATGAAAGTAATTCACCAAAATAACTTTACATAAAACCTTTGTAAATAAATGAGCAGCAATATCATATATTATTATTGAACTTAATGAAATACAATGAGAATGGGCCTTGTTTATATAGGAAAGGAATAACAATCTAATAATCATTCAAGGTCATAGATTAAGCCATAAATCAAGAAAATAACTATTCATCAAAGAACTAGTCAAGACCATAGACTTATGAAAGAACTAGACATCAAAGATCTAGTCAATACCATAGATCAAGGAAAGAACTATATTTAACAACTAGATAATATCCCCCTAATATATAAATAAATAAAAATAAATATCCACACACATAAGTGGGTGAGGATAAATACAATAAAGGTAAATAAAGTACCTAGGTGAACATGAGCTAAGGTAAATACCTACTCTAACATCCCACCTAAAGTGAAACTAGGGGCCAAAATAGAAGTGGCATGTCCACGGTATGATTCTGACAACTAGACCTCATGAGGTACTCATATACAATATATCCATGAAGAAATCTCAAACCAAAAGAAGGAAATAATACTTCTAGAAGGAAAGAGAAAGAATAAGAAGAAGGAAGATGTTCTCACAAACACCCCCAAGAACTACTTCAAACCCCATGCATTCTATGCAACTCAAGGTAGCGAGGTGATGAAAAAGGAATCGTAAAGATTTATGTAACTTGCTGCTGAGTTAGAATTGAAAATAGTTTGTGAGAATCAAATTAGAAATGAGGCACCATGAAGTAGTTGCACTCCAATGGAATCATGAAATCTCTAGCGATAGCAAGGAAAAAATTGATCAGTAATGGAAGAAATTGCTCAATAGAAACAAAGATTGCATATAGGAAAGACAACAAAGTGTTTTGGCATGCTCATAAATGAATAGAAAAGGGGTACATATAGGGTGCTAAGTAACCCTAGTGTATAACACGTATGAAACCCTAAACCTAACCCTAAACCTAACCCATGTGAGATGACCCTCCAACATGAGAGGAGGACACATAGGATAACTCACACTAACACCCCCTTCATCAAAGTTGGGGTAGCAGCTGTGATGAGTCAGACGGAAGAGGAAGACACTCCTAAACAACTAAGAAAGATGTGTCAATGGGGCCTAGAAACTAAAGGCCTGATAAGGTGCCCATATACAAACACAATCTTCCTAGAAGAAGAAGAAGAAAAGAAGGACTAAATAGCCCTAAGAAGATGGGCAGTTGCAGAAGACCTCACCCCAAGAAGAGACCATAAGTGAAGAAACTTCATCTCAGTGAAAGGCTTGGTGAATAAGTCTACAATCTGATCAGTTGTCTGAATGTACTAAATGTCGATGATACCATCATGAATAAGCTCTTGTATGAAGTGCATATGGATCTCAATGTGCTTCGTCCACTGATGCTGAACTGTATTTCTACAAATAGAGATAGTGCTCATGTTATCATAGTAGATAATGGTAGGCCACCAAAAGTGGATGCCAAACTCTGTCAGAATACCCTGTAGCCAAATAGCTTCTGTGGCAGCATTGACTGCTCCTCTGTATTCTGCCTCTGTAGATGATATTGTAATTACATTTTGCTTCTTGCTAGACCAACTAATAGGACTGAACCAAGAGAGAAATCGTGGCAGTAGTAGATTTCGATGATCTAAGTCACCGCCCAATCGAATCTATGAACCCAATCAATTCAATATCAATGCCTCCATGATAGTGTATGCCATCATAATAAAGGATCCATTTAGCTGCTTTCTAATGCAGCTCATGTGGCTCCTGCATGAATTTGGACACGATCCCAATAGCATATGATAAATCTGGTTGAGTGTGAGTCAAATAGATCAAGCTCCCAACTAACTGTTGGTAAAGAGTACCATCAACCAAGGGAGTAGAGCAATCTAAAACCAACTTAACCCCGGAAAGAAAAAGAGTAGGAGAAGACTTGCAATCAGACATCTGAAACTGAGCTATCAAATCAAGAGCATACTTAGGTTGCTAAATCAAGATTCCCGAGTCGGATTGTGAAATATAGATCCAAGGAAGTAATGAAGCGGACCTAAGTTAGTCATGGAAAAATTATTGGCTAAGGCAATCTTCACAGAATCAATAATAGAGGAAGAGCTGCCTATGATCAACAAGTCATCAACATATAGAACAAGAATGAGTATGGAGTCATCTTGTCATAGAATATAAACATTTGGATCAGAGTGACACCTATTAAACCCTGATGTAAGTAAGAAGGAGTCCATCTTGGCATACCAAGCCCAAGGGGCTTGTTTAAGGCCATAAAGAGACTTCTTTAACTTACAAATGAGGGAGGAATCTTGGACATAACCCAGAGGTTGTTCCATATAGATCTCTTCATGTAGGTCACCATGAAGGAAGGTACTCTTAACGTCCATTTGATGGACTTTCCATCTATTTGCTACGGTAATGGCTAGGGTCAATCTAATAGAAGTCATCTTTACAACCGGAGCAAAGATTTCTATATAATCAACCCCACTATCCGGGAGAAACCCTTAGCTACTAATCGTAGTTTAAAATTTTTGACATCTACATCTACTCCATACTTTTTCGGAATACCCACTTACACCGAATGATTATTATTCCTTTCGGAAGAGTGGTGAGGTCCCAAGTATTGTTCTTCATGAGAGAGGAATACTCCTCATCCATGGTAGAATCCCACTTAGGAATACCAAAAGCCTCCCAGAAATACTATGGATCGAAGCGAGAGGTGAAGAAGGAGTGGGGTCCACTGAAATCATAAGCGAGTATGTATCATATCCGAAGTATCTCCAATTAAATCTCCAGGCACTTTGCAAAGTTTTCCGCCCCAAAGGGGACTAGGAGGATCGGGCTCGAGTCAAAGATTATTCACTTGAGTGAGAAGGGACATAGTCCTCATCATCACTACTGTCAAAATTAGAAGACTCAAAGGTCTGATGGTTGGGAGGATCCAAAGAGGAGCACACTCAATAGTATCATCATCTGATGAGTCAGAATCTGAATCAGCAAGCTAAAGAACCTCTATAGGTGGAGAAGTAGAAGTCGAAGAAGACTCATCGAACTTAACACTTCTCTCAATATATAGCTCATGAGAAGTATAATTCATCAATCGATATCCCTTCACGCCATCAGGATACCCTATACGATACAAGGTTTGGATTGTGGTTCTAAGGCCTTGCGTTTCTTCTTGGGAATCGAGCCATAGCCTTGGATTTGAAGACTTGAAAGTGCTCAACATCAGGATTGTGTCCAAACCAAGCTTCAAAGGGTGTCATCCCTCTTACTACCTTGTGTGGAACATGGTTCTAAATGTAATTTGCACAATTTATCTTCTTGCCCAATCTGCAGACGAAGAGACTTCGAGTGAATCATACAAGTGGCCATCTCCTTAAGAGTATGGTTATTTCTTTCTACACTCCATTCTGCGAAGGGCTATAAGAAACTGTATGTTGCAGAGAGATCCCTTCAAAAGTACATAAATCCATGAACCTATTGTTTACATATTCACCTCCATTGTCAGTTCAAAGAACCTTGATAGACCGTTCCGCCTGTTTCTCAGCAAGAGCCTTAAAATCTTGAAAATTTTCAAAGACTTCAAACTTAAGCTTAAGAAAATATACCCAAGTATATCGCGAATAGTCATCAATGAAGGAGAAGGAAATGGACCAGAAACATCACTGTGAACAAGATCTAAAGGATGAGTGGCTCTCCAAGATTTTCCTTTGTCAACGTTCTTTTTAGGAGGCTTTCCAAGGGTACAACCCTCACAAAGACCCTTAGAAAACTTGATGTGAGGCAACCTGTTGACCATTTCGTTTTGACTCAATTGTTCAAGGTAGCGATAGTTTAGATGTCCAAAATGCTCATTCCATATCTTACTAACCTCATTTGCATGAGTGAGCAAGGCAGTGGGCGTAGAATTAGAAGTAAAGTGGGAGAAGGTGTACAACCATGAACGGTGATCTGCCTTTCCCTCAGCCAATGTAGTGTCATTGTTAAGCTCACGAATAATCACCGAGTTAGGACCAAATTCCACTCGCATTCCTTCACCAAGGTGAGTAATTTGGTAAAATGATAGGAGATTGGTAGAGAGATTAAGAACACTCAACACTTGGTTAAATGTTCCCCTATCCATCTCTACCGATCCACTACTGGAAACCGACACTGTCATGTCATTACCCATCGTGATTTGGGACATTCCACAAGGTTCGATGTTGGAAAACTCAACATACGAAGAACCCATGTGGTGCGAGGCACCATAATCTATAATCCATGTCGATGAAGGAGAAAATTTGGCTACAAGGGCCTTTCCTTTCTTCTTATCATTTCTAGCACCTTTTACAGTAGAAGACTCAGCCTTCGAAGCACTTTGTTTTATTGATTCAGGAACACTTATTTTATTTTTCTCAAGTAAATGAGATAAGTGATCAATCTATTTCTTAAAACAATGTTGCTCGTCGTGACCAATCTTCTTGCAATAGGAACACAAATACTTGCTTTTCTACACTCTAGGCTCAGAAGTCGAAGTGTTTGTGTCATTTTTAGGTTTGATCTTAGTTTCTTTCTTAGGTTGATCCTTAGTTTCTTTCTTCTTTTCAGTCTTCTTTCCCTTGCTAGTACTTGCTACAAGGGCATGTGACTTGGACTTGAGAGACCCCATTTGAATGATTTTGTCCTATTCTCGAATGAGTTGGGACAAAAAATAGTTAAAGGAGGGTATAATCCAAGTATCGCCCAAAGCAGCTTTTATAGCGTAGAAAGTTGACACGAAGACAGAATATTCGGGACCTAGCTTAGAGAGAATCGACAAGATCAATTGAGAATATTTCTTTTCTAATTGACATCCTTTTAACAATAATCTAATGTGGACAAATTTTGAGAAGAAGGCTTGTAGGTTTTCAAAGTCACTAGGATTTAACCCTAGTAGTTCATTTTCTAACTCATGCACTCTCATGTCATCTAGTTGTCCAAACATCGCATCCAGCATTTTCCACATAGATGTAGGTGTTTCAGACACCTCAATGTGGAAAAGCAAGTCAAGAGAAACGAACATGCAAAGAAGACCTAAAGCTTCATCACTACGGTTTAACCACTTAGATTTTTCGGTTCATCGTTCGTCATCCGGTTCGAAAGTCTCAGCCATATGGTGATGTGGTATAACCCTTTACCCCTTAGTTTTATTATTATTTTCAATCTCCATTTGAAAAATTTGAACAGTGTAAGCAAAGGAATTGAAAGTGCATCCATAGTGAGAGAGAGAGAGAAAGAAATGCAGAAAAGAAACACCACCACCCAGGACAATAACAACCCCCTACTTTCGGCACTTTATAGTTTAGTGTGTTGATTACAATCAGGTCCATGCATGTGGTTTGAAACACTTGGTAACTCGTCTTGTAATTAGCGTAATAACGTGCAAGAGAGGAGACCACAACAGTGTTTTGTGGAGTGCAACAAAAGAGGAACACCGTAAACAAGCACAAGCAAAAAACAGAAAGGAGGTGAAATCCAACCTTGGTGGTGAGAAAAAGTGTCTCACATCGCATGAAATAATCCCTTTGTCATAATATTGTGGTGGACACGCTCACAAGTCGACCAAAAAAGGAATGGAACAAAGCTCAAAAGAATGAGCTGAATTAAGCAAAACAAAGACACCCCCCAAAATGTGGCACTTTATAAAATTAGTGCATTTAAAAAAATAATTATCCCATCATCTAGAGTGTGAAAAAACATGCAACTTTGACTAAATAAGTGCTCAAAACCGAGCAACGAGTCAAAAGTTATAGCAAAAACCAATTCCCGCAATTTGATGAGAAAAAGCCAATAAGCCTGCAAATGGATTAAAAAAGTGCCCTAAATGCATGCAAAGGGTGTCGTATGTATGCTCGTTGGAAATGACATGGAATTTGAGATAGGGTTTGTTTGTATTGCGAGGGGGGATTAGCCACCTGCCAATCCCGGACCTCACCCTTCGTCTTCGACACTCGACGAAGGTTAGAAATACAACAAGCCAACAGACCAAATTTTATAATGCCAAAGAAATATAGTTTAAATAAGGTGAAATTAAATTAGATCTAATGTAATTAAATCTAATGAATGTTGAAAAAGGCTTTAATTAAGCAAATCACTAAAAAAGCACTTTTTTGAATATTTTCTAAAACTTTCAAGTTTTAGAAAGAATGCGTTTTAAGAGAAGATTTTTAAATAAAGATTTTTAAATAAATAATGATGGAAGGCGTTTTAGAAAGTTTCTTTTAAATAAAGAAAGATTTGTTGATTTAAAACAAACTGTGTTGATTTAGAAAGTTTGTTTGATTTTTTTGTTTTAAAAGAAAAGCTTTTTTTAAAAAGGAAAACACAGGCCATTTTTTCTAAAAAACTGAGGATTTTAGAGAGAAAAAAGAAGGAAATTAACAAACTTACCAAAGGAAAAGGCGTATGGTTGAAACCTTACCAAAAAACAAGAAGAACAACCGTGCTGGAGTGTAAAAAACGTAGAGAAGGTTGCAGGTCACGCGGGAGAGTTTCCAGGCCGTTTTTGGCATTAATGAGTTGTTTGCAGGTGTGTGGGTGCCAAGGGAAAGAGCCAGGCAGAAGAAAAAATGTGGCAGAGTTGTTTAACACATACCAGGCCATGCAAGAGTGTTTACAACAGCATTTTACCTTGCTCAGACCAAAAAAACATGGCAGAGTTGTTTTAAAATGCCGAAATAGTCCAAAAACACACAATGACCCATGTTTTAGCTTGCCCACACCCAAAAAACGTGGCAGATGTGATTAAAAACACCTGTGAAGCAAAAAAAATGTGGCAGATGATTAAAAATGCCTGAATAATCAAAAAAATGCCTAAACAATAAAAAATGCCTGAACAATCAAAAAACGCCTGGAAGGTCCAAGAAAATGCCGGAACAGTCCACAAAACGCCTGGAATGAAGAAAAAATGTAGGCCACATGTGAATGAATAGTGATGGAAGTTTGAACAGTCTAAAAATGGTTAGAGGGACAGCAATTTGTTGATGAGCAACCACGACTGAAGAATTCAAGGATCCTACAACCACAGATAACATGCACAAGAAAAAAACACAAAAAACTTTTCGAGAAGCTTTGTTTACATGAGAAAGTTCTTCCATTACTTGATCGGTTTGAGATTTTTGTGTGATGGTAATTCATGTAGCTCGATACCACTGAAAATATTTTGCAAGAATCGAATCGAAAATGAGGCACCACGAAGTAGTTGCACTCCATCGGAATCGTGAAAGCTCCAGCGATAGCAAGGAAAAAATTGATCAGCAATGGAAGAACTTGTTCAACAGAAACAAAGCTTGCATAGAGGAAAGTCAGTGGAGTTTCTTGGCATGCTCATAAATGAATAGAAAATGGGTACATATAGGGTGTTGAGTAACCCTAGTGCATGACACATATGAAACCCTAAACCTAACCCATGTGAGATGACCCTCCAACATGAGAGGAGGACACATAGGATAACTCACACTAACAGGAATGTACTCTAAGAAAATAAATCCATCTTGAATGTGTTGATGAATGAAGTGTATGTGTATCTCAGTATACTTGGTTTTTTGGTGCTCAATAGGGTTGTAAGAAATGTGAATTGTACTTTGGTTGTCACACCAAAGTAAAGTCATAAAATCCTATGGGAATTCAAACTTTGTCAATAACTTTGTCAAGCCAAATAATCTTCTTACTCACTTTGTAAATGTTGCTCGTACTCTAGCTCTAAAGATGAAAGTGTAATATCCTATTGATTTTTACACTCCCAAGTAACTAAAGAAGTACTAAGATAAAAAAGATAGCTAGAAGTGGAATGTTTTTAATCAATAGAACCTACCCAATCTGAATTGGTATATCCAATCAACTCGAGTAAAACCCCTAGTGTAGTGTAGGCCAAAGTGGGAAGTGCCCTAAAAATAGTGTAAAATACTTTTAGTATCCTGTCAGGTGACTACTATGATGAGAATGTGGATACCGACATACAAGCCCTACTATAAATGAAATATTAGGGCAAGTATGGTTCAAGTGTGATACATGTGAAAGTAAGAGTAACCCTGGTTGAAAAGGAGATGGACTTGGCTTACAATCAGACATATCAAAGTGTTGAAGAAGATCATGGGTGTACTTTTGTTGATTCAAATGAATCCCTAATTCTATCTCGAGAAATCAGTAAACCAAGGAAAGAATGTATTAACCCAAGATCTGTCATGTCAAACTATGTAGAAAGAGCCCTCTCGAATAGTCCGAATGTGTGAAGAATAACCGCTAGTAAGTAACACATCATCAACATACAAGACAAGTATCACAATATCCTCATCAACATGTTATAGATATACTATATGATCAAAGTGGAAATTAACAAAACTAGATAAAAGAAAATAACTCTTCTCATACCAAGCCCGAGGGGCTTGTTTTAGAGCACCGTAGAGATGCCTTGAGTATACAAACAAGAGAAGAATCCTAAAAAAATCTATCCGGTTGCTCCATGTATATTTCCTCTTGTAAATATCCATGCTAAAGGCACTTTTCACATCCATTTGGTATATGGGCCACCCATGTGATGTAGCAATATAAATTACAATATGTACAAAATCCATCTTGGCAATGGGTGCAAAATTTCTCGAGTAATCAATAATTTCAACTTGTGAAAAACCCTTTGCAATAAGACAGCCTTATACTTTTTAATGGACCCATCAGCTTGTGTATTTGGTTTGGTATACCCACTTACACCTAACCATATTTTTCCTTTAGGAAGAGATACCAAATCCCAAGTATTATTTTTCATCAAAGAAGAATACTCAACTTCCATCGCATCATCCCACTCATGCATCCCATGAGCCTTTGAAAAGGATTGTGGATCCTCAAAATGTGTGTGATGATTCCTAGTGGGTGGAAGATCATGTATGAAAGTTGTTTCCTCAGAAATTGTAGTACAATCCCACTTAGGCATAGTGACAACGTTAGTGGGAATAGGATCCTTAATGGAATATATAACCTCCTCATCAACCTCATCAAATAGAATATCCTCAAAATGAGATGAAGAAGGAGGCATGGAAGAAGATGAAGAATCATGAGGTGTGAAGTGTTCATCAAATTAAACAGGTGTTTGAAAAATAACCTCATGAGTATCGACATATAAAATTCAATAAGCTCTCATGTCCTCACAACACCCTACAAATATCAAGGGTGTGTTTTTCTTATCCAAATATTTCATTTTCTTCTTTGGCAAAAAGGCCCAAGTATGGCTACCAAATATTCAAAAAAATGAGACATCCAACTTAGTATTGGACCAAGCTTCCTCTAGAGTCAAATGCTCAATTTCTATGTGTGGTGTGTGATTCTAAATGTAGTTAGCAAAATTAACTGCTTCTTCCTAGTAGATAGGAGGTAATTCTCTAGAATGCATCATACGATTAACCATTTCATTACAAGTTTTATTCTTTTTTTCTACTAAGCCATTCTATTGTGTAGTATGAGGAACAAAAAATTTGTGAATAATGCCTTGATTTTCCAAAAATTCGAAAAATCATTGCTGAAGTACTCCCCCATTATCGGTATGAAGGTTCTTTATGCAACTAAACTATTGTTTCTCGACTAAAGGCTTGAATAGTTTGAATTGTGAAAAACATCACTTTTTACTTGAGAAAATAAACCCGAGTACGCCTTGAGAAATTATCAATAAAGGTAAGTGCATACTTAGCTTTATTGAAAGAGGGGTAGGAAAAACCATCAAGTCACTATGCATAAGCTCAAGTGGTGAAAAAGCTCTCTTAGAAAAATTCTTAGGAAAAGGATCTTGGTTTTTTTCCTAATCCATATCCATGACAAACTCCCTCAAGATAAGAAACTCTATGAAGACCATCTACCATACCATGAGTGCTCAACTCCTTCAAATATTTGTAATTGAGATATCCAAATATTTTATGCCAAAGCTTACTCTCTAAATCTACATGATAAACCAATCATGTCCCTATAGAGTAAGTTTCATCAAAACCCTCAAAGTGATATAGTGTAGAACTATGATCAACAATACCCTAAGAAACAAGTGAATAAGTCTCCAAAAAGTTTGTACTTCTACCCCATGTGGTGTAAAAGTCATTGTTTACCCTTGAGCGAATGACGAATTTGATATACATAAAGAAAATTTATAGTGATATTAGGAACATATATTACATCTTAGATATTGCCACCATCAAGGTGTACATCACATTTTCCATCAACAGAAAGAAAGGAATAATCTCCAACCTCAATTTTGAAGTAGAACTCAAACCTAGAGAAACAAAATACTCCTTGGAAGAAATCATGTAATGAGAAGCACCGGAATCACTAAGCCAAATATCTGCGAGTGGTGACTAAGATATCCTAACAACATTAAGTGCCTTTTTATGTTGATTAGAAGGAGGTGGAGTGGAGATAGATATTTTTTTTCTTGACTACATCCTCTAAGGCTTGCATTCACTTATAAAACTTATGTTATTCATGACCAATACCCCCACAAAAAGAGCATGAAAAGCTAGACTTATTCTTGGATTTAGAAGACTCCTTGGGCTTAGAGTTTTTTTCTTTGGGTTTAGGAGCACTTTGAGAGTGAGAAGGGGTAGATTTGGTTTTAGTTTTTATTTTTCCTTACCCTTAGGATTAGATGTAACTAATTCCTTTTGAGAGGTGGAAGACTCAAGGTGAGACAATTTGGATTCTTCCCTAGTAATTCTTTCACAAAATTTTTCTAAGTCAGGACATTTTGAATGTGTTGCCTAAGGTATCCATGCTAGAGAAAAATATGGAAGTAAAAATTTAGAATGGTCCTCTCAACGTAGATAGAATCAGAAAACACACTCTTCATCTTTCTTATATCTTCCACTCCCCTTCAATTGTGTCAAAAAATTCTTGAGCATGGTAAGATAATCTATAATTGTTGGAAAATCTTCAGGTTTAAGAGAGGTAATCTCAATTTCAAGTTGCATGGCTCTCATATGATCCACCTTACCAAATAAATATTCCAATTCTTCCATATTTTGAAAGGAGTGTCACATTTTTCCAAATTAAACAAAATACTAGATCACTTACATAAGTTCATATTAAACCTATATGCTCATAAAATTTGCACTGGTACTGAAATTTCTCATATTCTCTAGTGAACACTAGTTGTTCAAGAAGTTAAATCCCATAATCCTTTCCGCTTAATTATTGTTTCCATTCTTGGTTTCCATGTGTGTAAATTATTTTTTTAATGGCTCAATATTATCTAATGTAGAAGTAGACACCATTATCAAAAATCACCAAAAAAATGCAAGAACCAAGTAATGCAACAAGACCCCCAAGAAATGCAATAAGAGCCCCCTAGATTTTGGCACTTTATAATGAGTGTGTGTTACAATATGGCACTTTATAATTATAGTGTGATTCTCAAAATAAATATTTCCAATGGAAAGAGAACTAAAAAAATCATATTTTCAAAAACAACACTCAAATCCCAATTACTTGATCAAAAGATACAAGCTTTACAAGTTTATGCTATGTTATTTATTTTAGTTGCCACTAAAACAAAATAAAATGCTCTTGTCTTCACCACACAAATAAAATTAAATGGGGATGGAGTTAAGAACCTAATAGTAGGAATCAAAAGATTTAATCCCTCATACGACCATACCATATGACCAAGGGTTAAGGATTTTGAATGTCACAAACTCTTCATCGAAACCAATGCATGGTTTACTTTAAATATTTCCATGACTTAACATTCTACGAAAAAATTATTTCCTCTATCAATAATGTCATCAAACTAAAAATAAATTTTTATTACCTGTTCATTACATTCCCTTAGTATTTCTTTATATAATTAGCATATGTCTGGCATATACCAATATCATCCATGGTCATAATTGTAGGGTATTTTAAAATGCCTTTTTCAATTACTTGCCCCATATATATTAATGTTTTATGTAATGATTTCATCCATGTAATAATTTTTTCATTTTTTTTCTAAGAACTCTTATGTCTTCTTATTTTCATAGATGTAATTGTTTATATTATTGTATAAGCCATACAATGCATCTTCTACATCATAAACTGTGCTAGAAGGAACTATGGCCTTTAACTAAGTTTCAAACTCTATATTTCTAGCACATACTCCCCTCACTACTTCTACGGTTTTTTTTGTTGTGGCCCTTATAAAGGATTCTGGATCTTCCTGATATTACACCACTTGGGATCCTTTGGATTTCCTTTCCTTTGTAAGAGTGAAGAGGTATTCTAAATTTTCATGCCAAACAATTGCTTTTGTGTTGACATCTTCTTTTTGTTACCCTTTTCAAGGTTCTCATCCTTGGATTAAATTCAATGTTCACTAAGGGATCTTCTTGTGCCTCCTAATCTAGATGTTCTTTGTAGGCAATTACGAATTTCTCTGCCCAATCATTTCTCACTTTTCGTGAAGTGGAGGAAAAATATTGAGAGGGTTGCACTGGGGATTCACTAGCTAGATATTTATTTGGTTTGGACAATACTTCTCAAAACTCATATCTAAATTCATTTGGTGGAGATAAGGGAGCACAGGGTTGTTGTGAATGTTCTAAATACAAGGCTTTCTTTCTCTTTTAAGCCTTCTTTTTAACAATTTCTCTCGGAGGTTGAACCACCCCTGACTCCATATTTTTATAACAAGTCTATCTTCTATTTTTGTAATCCATACCCATGCATTATCATCATGCACGTGAGTATATAGTTTATTTAACTTTCCTTTAAGAGAATTAAGGTGAAAGGTAACCCTATTCCTTTTGTCATATTTCCTTAAAGGGTGTTTGAGGATATGAAATGAATTTCTATGGGCTGAGGAAGCCTTCAAATTGATCCACCTATTAAAAATTTTATGTTCCACAAAGACTGGGAAGGAGGGATGTGTTTTAAGCTTCTTATCCTTACACTTTAAAGAAATGTTGTTGTGAATCTGATATGTAACCTCTTATATTTCCAATTTTTATGGCACATAATATGGCAATTGAAAATGAGGTGTAAGGAGCCCCATAATCATGATAAATATATATTCTAGATAGAAGAATTTGGTTCCCATATTCCTTATGAAAGTGAGGATGGCATTATATATTATTGGTGGTGTTGTTTCATGTAATTGTTGGTAGAGATCATGATACAAATAAGTGCATATATCTTGAATATGCAATCTGAAACAATGGGCATACAAGTCTGAATATTTCTCATTTACCCTCAAAGGGCTCGAAGGAGACCATATTTGACAGAAATCTAGACATTTGAGAACACCAATGACAACATCGAGAAGATAGGAAGCCATGTAAAATGGTTTCCCATGGTCGACAAAATTATTTCTTTGTGTCACTAAATTGAAACAGAGCACCTAACCTAAGGAGGGAATCTTGTCTTCATCAATAATAAAATAAAGTAATGGGATCCAGAAACATCCACCTTAGAGATTGATGAATTTCCATATAGCCTATTCATGAGTTTCATGCCAATGCGGAATCCTGGTCTAAACCTTTTAATAAGGATTTCAGACAGCTTATAATCATCCATATTATCCATCATATCAAATTCCCAACTCTACAAAACATATATTACTCTCCTTTTGGCTATCCAGGACTTGACTATGTTTGATTTGTACAAGCATTCTAGATCTAGAAGTTTATAATAAATTTTGTATGCATTCCTAGCAAACAAACTTATTCTCTTTTTCCCTTATTTTGACAAATCTTTAGACTTGGTGTGAAATAGATAGGAAGTGAACAAATATAGAAATGGAAGCACCTCTAGTTTAGCAACAATTAAATGGAGACCAGATCTTTTTATCACCCTTATGTCTCAGAACCATAGTGCTTGCTCTTCCTATATACCCATTATGTCTATGACATCAACATCAACACTTTCATTCTGAACTCCGGAATATAGAGATGAGTAATTCTAATATTTTTCATCTAAGGCTAATGGATTAAACATGGTATATCTTATTACTTTTTTTTGTCATTAGAATATAAAAATTATCTACCATCGTCATTTCCCGCTCTCTCACCATGTTGAAAAATTTAAGGGCCACGAACGTTGCATACATCATTAATAGAAACAAATTCTGAGATAAATGACGTAATTGATTTTACAACAACATTCATATGTCCCTTATAAAAATATTAGGTAAGCTTAGAAAATAATTTCCAAATAAATGAAATAAGTGGTATCCTTACGATCACCATATTCAGCAATTACTAAATATATAGATCTTAGCAGTCATTAGGCATTATTCACATACTTACTATTAATGTAATGAGAAAATAGCGGTAAAATGCACTACGAGGGTTTAAGATATATGTAGTTTTATTTGTGGTGTTCCTAGGCATCACAGTAGTAAAAATATTAATGAAAATATCTAATTCTATCAATACAAGCACTCTTGAGGATTCAAGACTTATGTAGTTCAAATCCTAGCGATCGCTAAGTTTAGAAACTATGCAAAATAGTTCATGACAATTAACACGTAACATATTTTGGAAGGATTATCCGTTGTCTAACAACCATCCACATTGTGTAGATAACATGAAAGGAAAGTTTGAAAACATAGATGTTAGTGAGAGAGAGGATTTAAGTTGACATATGAATGGATAGTTTTAACATTACTTGTTGGTAATTAACACCAATTAAATGGACTAGCATAAAGGCCATTAATATTTAATTTTTCAAATTTTGAAAAGAGTGTATGAGAAACAAAACACAATAATGGGTCCAATAGTCACTAAGAAAAAAATTTAAACAAAAGGTTAAATTGTCCCATAACACATTTTGTAAAGAATAACATAGGACCCCAAAATACCTAACTATTTTTATTTGAAATTGAGCATTAGAGTATGTCGTAATTCACATCCGTTCGTATCAAATAAAATGCTTCGTAGCCATGAAACTCCATTACTAATTGAAAGGAATGACTTAAAGACCGCTAGGATTTTCTAGTTCTTAATTTAAAAAGAGAGATACTTTCATTACCTCTTGTCATATTAATCACTAGCTATACAGCTTTAAAACGATTGTAATTGTCAATGACTATAATTATATAAAGTTAGCTACACGTTACCTAGTGGAGCCAATTGTTGCACTACTTTCCATCAAGAGGGATCAAGACTTTCTCTTCATATCAAAGAAAATTCTTAGCAACCACTAAGCTCCATTACTAGTCTAGCTTAGTGGCCATTGGGATCCTATCATTAACATTTTCCATTGTAATCACTATTTATTCAACTGTGGATCGCTAAGTTTAGAAACTATGCAAAATTGTTCTTGACAATTCACACGTAACATATTTTGGAAGGATTATCCGTTGTATGACAACCATCCACATTTTGTAGATCTAAGTTTGATCTAATTATGTCAATAGAAGCAATCTTGAGGCTTCAAGACTTATGTATCTCAAATCCTAGTGATGGCTACGTTCAGCCACAATGAAATATTTAGAGATTATTCGTATCAATAGAATGTCAATCCTTGCACTACTTGGGGCAGTACATACAAGTATTTCTACTCCTAGCAATCATTAGGGTTAGCTAAAACATATTTTTAAGAGCTTAGCGGTTTATAAGAATCATTAACTAATAAGTACTTACTTCTTATTGTAGTTGTTTCTACGATCAACCTGCAATGATATAGATATAGTTTATCGGTCGCTAGGCATCATTAATAGGAAAACTACTAATTAATTAAAAAGAAAATATATAAAGCTTAACGGTCAATAACATCCACCTCGACAAAATATTTATATATTAGGGTTAGCAAAACACCATTTAATGGACATCTATCATTAACTTAAGAAAATTGTTTTATTACATGTATATGTAAGGGATCAACATTTACATATGTCTGATTAGTTCATTATAGGATCATGAATATGTCTCATTGTTAGACATCATTCACAAACATACTATTAATGGAATGACCGAAGCACTCTTGTATAAGCGCCACTAAGGGGTTAAGATTTTTTTAACCATGGCATTCGTTAGGCATCACTCTAGTAAAAATATTAATGCAATGAGAAAGTTCTATCAATATAAGCACTCTTGAGGCTTCAAGTCTTACGTAGTTCAAATCCTAGCGGTCGCTAAGTTGATCAATAACAAAATATTTAGAGATTGGTTGTATCTAGGATTTTTTCATAGGACAACTATTATTAGAATGAGAAAATTTTCTACATTCTTTGAACTTATGGGGGGTCAAGATATACATAGTATTGATCTTAGTGGTCGTTATGTTCAACCACAATGACCTATTAAAACCTTCTCCATATCTAGGCTTATTTTAAAGCACAACAATTATTACAATGAAAAAATGCCAATCCGATCACTACTAAGGGGTATAAACATAAGTATTTCTTATCCTAGCAGTCACTAGGGTCATCCGCAACATATGTTTTGGAGCTTAATGGTGTATAGGAATCATTAACAAATAAATATGTGATTTTTATCCTTCCTATTACTATGATCAGCCCTAGGATATACCTATATCTTAGCGGTCATTAGGGATCACTAACAGGAAAAATACTAATGCATTAACAAGAAACTATATAAATCTTAGTGGTCAATAACATCTTCTTGGATAAAATATTTTAAACTTAGTGTTAGAAAAACACCATTCAATGGACGTCTCTTTAATTAATTATAATTGTATAATCTCCCAAGTCATTAAATATCACAATGAGTAGTCAACACATATGAAATTTTGTTCCTAGTGGTCTCTAAGGTTAGCCACAACAAAATATTTACAAGCTTAGCAGTCATTATGATCAGCATCAACAAAATATTTTGATCTTAGTGTTCGCAAGGCATCATTCACTAGACATCTATTATTGAACTAAGAAAAGAGTTGCATTACATGTTTTCTTCAGGGGTCACACATTTCTTAGCTCTCATTAGTTTGTTCCACAAATTTTTTTGAGCCAAGTGTTACACTAGATACCCTCATGAGGGATCAAGCCTTAACTAGTTCTCATACTATTTACTATAAGTTATTGAAAGGAAGATAAAAATTCCACATTTTAATTATAAATGAAATCTCAAAAGAGATGGTGATCTATAATTAGTTAGTAAATGAAGTCTCAAAGGCCATGGTATAATTCTAATAAATATAATGAACACACTCTTTGTAGTGTTAGTATGAAAATACAGACTCCAAACCCTATGTATAATATCCCTTGTTATTAAACCTCATAATTTTTCATGATATCACATCTCCCTATTTCCATATGCTTATTGTCACATTAAGAAATAAAATCCATGACATCTTATAATTTTTATTGTTGATATATCATTAGCTAATTTAAATAAAACAACGGAGCCTATAATTTTAATCTCTAAATGTTGTATATGTATTTCCAGAACTATCAATTAAGTGAAACATTATTTAGAATCTTGTTTAGCCCAACTTCTGAAATAATAGGTTTTATAATTCCTTGATTCACTCTTTTTCAAAGAGGAGCCTACACAGATGAAATCTTTTCATTTTCACTTTAGCGATCAGATATATGTTTTTTTAAAATATTTCTAACAATTGCCTTATGTAATCAAACAATTAATGTAAACAAGAAATCAATTATTTGTGTTACTATTACTATTTCATCTACTTTGGAAGTTAATTTCATTACTATAATTTAATTTAAAATAACGTATCTATAAAACCGATCAACAATCCAAAATCCCTAAATGATTAACAACCCTAACTAAGAAAAATATATTTTCCTCATACTTTTCAGCAACACCCATTTTGTTCACTTCCAATAATCATTGATGTCCATCTCAGGTATTTTATGAATCATTTCTCACCTCTTATGGAAAAAAATACCCATAACATATTTATACACACATATTTAGCAAATCATTTAGGGATCGGCAAAAATAATGAAAAATGATGTCACACCCTATCAGTTTAGAAGTGTTTGTCAAAGAGCGTTAAATAATAGATATATTTGACTACTAAAAGTAGAGAAAATAGGGTTTCATTGAAAAGGCTACATAATATTCTACATACATAGAATTTCAAAAATTTGGAAGGAGAAAAGGTGATAATGCATACCAATTTTTGACACCTTCACGAAAACAAACCATGCTCATAATTTTGGAAATCAAACCGTGATCTGATTTTCCAATGAATTATTACACTTACGGAGTTTTTCCCTTACGCCAATGTTCTCACAAAAAGCTTCACAAATTTAAGTGTCCTTGAAATATACTAATAAATGTCAATCTATAATTATATGGAGCGGACACTTCTAACTACCACTTTCTTCGACACACAAATTACAAAAGAAATTTGGATGCTATTAATTTACTTTATATTTAATATCTAATTAATGGCTATCAAATGGCGCACATATTTTGAATATCGCATGAACTTTACTTTTTTCAGTTAATGGCTAATTAATTTTAGGGGAACCACTATATTAACCATATATGCCACACACAAATAATATCAAAATTGTCAACATTATCAACAAAATAACACCATGCTCATTGGAAATATTATCATCTATAAATTGCATAGAGAGTATATAAGTATTTCATACTTTGACTATACTACTAGTGATATGTGGTTCAATTGATGTATCACATATTGAATTATCATATTGTCCAAGAAACAAAAATATACATGTTTACCAACACCACTTTTAATTTTTTTGTTACAAAAACAATATCTTCAGATGTTTGTCAAAGATCTTGGTGGAGCCCATGATGTTGATCGTTGGCATTGTTCTGAAATAAAAAGAAAGAATACAAAATAGAGAAGTATTAGTTAACTCCAATGCGTGATCTTTTTTCTTTAAAGATTGAATGAATGATGCAATACTATATTACTTAGGTTAAAAAATGTAATTTACCTAGGTAAAAATACTTACGACTTGAGGTTGTACATCTAATATTTTCTCCATTAGCTTTCTCTCTTGTTCCATTCTTTCACGCTCTAGTTGAAGCCTTCCCTGCTCAATTTCTTTCAATATCTAACTCAATATATGCATAGTATTTTCTATTATCTCTTTCAAATCTCCATAAAAGATTATTTTTCTCTTCACATTTTTTCTTTGAATTCCATTTTTATTCAAAGGGGTTTCTATCTTTTCTTCTTCCAAATTTTCAATGTCAATAGAAGGGATTTCTAATTTCCCTCTCATGTCTTTCTCAGAAGTATAAATGGTTGTATTAACCCTCTCTTTTCCATTAAAACCAATAACCTTATGTGTTTTCTATGTAATGGGATATATATCTTCATGGAAATTCCATGTTGACTATGTTTCCAATGTTGTGTTTTCCAATTGTTTCTCCTTCTTGAGGGTTTTCTTCCACCTGTTCATCTTGTATTTACATTGCATCCTAGTGAATGTTTTTCCATAAACTTCATTCAAATCATCTTCTATATTGTCCCAATGTTTCTTGCTGACATATTTACGGTTTAAATCTTCATACACCTCTTCATATTTTGAAATAAATGTTTTCACATTAAATGTTGACCACAACTCTTCTTTGTATTCTTTTATCATCTCCTCTTTATTTCTATCTCTTTCATATGCATGGGTTATTGAAAATATTTCTTCTAATTTTGAATCATCAACAATATATGGAGAATTTAGATCAATTTGTGAATGTGGAATGTAAGGACCCAATTTCTGTGCCACTTGTATTCTCTTGTAAATTTGGGACACTATTTCTATCTAAGTTTTGCATGCAGAAGTCCTTTACACGGAAGTTGCTTAGTGTGTTGTTGAAAAAACCATATTTTCTACATAGTTTCTTGGATTTGATTTGAAAACTTGCGATTCTAAACATGAAACAAAGAAAATGGTGATATTTCGATGTCCTACAAATTTTTTAGTTACTATAAACAATCGTGAATAAAACAATTTACGTACTTCATCTTTTATCTAAACTTAATTTCATTTTCCATTTTCTAAAAATAAATATACAAGGGGTCCTACGCTTTGTAAAATCACAAAATCAAAACATGTGGAGAACCATTGAAAATTGGTTAATTACCTACTAACAAATGCAATATTTATAATCACTGTGAAATGGGTGTATAAACTGAAATTATTCAAAATAAAATAACAATGCTTTACCTCTTTTAATTTTCTAGTAACTTTGTTGTTGCCCCCATTTGTGTATGTGCTCCTTGTTTTGGTGTGGTCACCTTTGAAATGAGTATAAAGTTTTCCATTTTATTGCATTAAATACATACATTAGCAGAGTTTGTGTGGATTAAAATTTAATATTGTACCACTTAATATTAAATGTAGTACGAAAAAATAAAAACATACTCTCAAGTGGCAGATTTTAAATTACACGGTTTAATGGCCATTTAATGTTTAGGGAAGTGCAATATTAATTATGTAACATTTGACCTTACAAAAAAGTGTAATTGTTATTGTATTCTAAAATATTAATCTTTCCCTTACACTATGAGGTTTATGGATTAAATTATACGCATGGCGGCATGATCTAAAATTAAGGTAGCATTTTTATAATATACTTTTTAATGTATGAAAACTACAATTCGACATTGTTTGAGACTTAATTTCAAAATTTAATTGAAATTAAATATTTAATATTGAGAATTATTAATAAAAACTATGTAGCATGTGTTACTTCTACTCAATATTACATACAATGATTAAAAATAAAGATATAAAAAGCTTAGAAACAATTAATACATATAATTTAATCAAAGCATATACCACCATCGTTAATCAAATAAAGTCTAAATTATTCAAAATAAACTTATATTGTTAAAATATTACGTAAGATATAAAAATATTAGAAACAATTAATACACATAATTGAATCAAAGCATATACCACCATCATTAATCAAATAAAGACTAAAACTTGAACTCTATACCATAAAATAAACATAGCTATACAATTAGAGAATTAAATACATGAATGATTTACTTCGACACAATATTAATGGCCCTAAATTTAAGTCCAAGAGACTGTTAGGCTATAGACAATTTTTTACTAGAATGGCAAGTGAAAATATTCCCTTCAATATGCAAGTGATCGTTATTCCAAGTGTGAATCTACACTTCATTTTGAAAATGCAAGTACCTTTTCATACAAGGATAGCACTTCAACGTGTGAAGGATCAAACTTAGACATGGGAGGGATCACACTTTTACGTTTGAGGATTGCACTTCGACGTGTGAGGGAGATCACATTTTTCATGCAAGGATCACACTTAGTCGTGTGAGAAATCGAGCTTGGTAGATGTCTAAGGCCACAACTCTCTCTCTCTCTATGATCAACTATCATTGTCACCTCCAAGTGTGAGTTTTTGAACTTGGAATGTCACTCGCTTGCACATTAAAGTGTGATCACCAAATTATGGCCTCCCATTCTAGTCATTATTTGAATTTTAGTGTGTAAAAAAATAATTACATCACAACGACCACTATGCTATATAACTATTGAAATCCAAAAGGGAAATAAGCCAATGACTGTGAGTGGTAATGTGTAGTATAGTACCACTAGTTGTAAAAATTGAAGTCAACATTTATAACTTGTATACTAAGAATTTATAAAAAAGGTATCCAATAAGACGAGTAAAATCAAGTCACATGTACAAAGTAGCCCATAAAAGGTGACACATCATCTTTCTTGAAAAGGTAATTTTTTTACTATTGGTAAAAAGGGTAGAGAAGGTTCAAGGGGATGGCCATTAAAACCCTCTTAGTGTCACGAACCATACAAAATCCAAAAAGGCCAATAACATAATAACTAACAAGAAATCCCAAAAACAAAAGAAACAACTGCCAAAAAGGAATCCACCTTCATTCATTGATCAATTCACCCACTATGTGCATGTATCTATTCCATTTCTTAACTAGGATAGCTATAGTGGATTTCCAATATTTATAGTTTGGTTCCACTATCTCCACTTTAGGACCAGTCCCCTCTTTTTCCTTATTCTTTGCTATTTCCATGGATTGGATCATCTCAGCAAGAAGTTTGAGATGGTGGATTATACTTTTTACATTTAGGATGTGAACATCCCTGATCTGAAGGATAATCCCCTTCATCTTCAGCATATCATTCTCCATAGACATGCATCTTTCATTTACATTTTTCAATTGTTCGTTAAGAACAATAGAGGTGAGCTTCTCCACTTTTTCTTGTAGCTCCCTCAAATCAATTTTCACCATGTTGATCTTGTGTCTATTGATGTTGGTGTCTAGCTTGAAATTCTCAAACTCCCTCATGAAAACATTGGATTTAACCACATTATCCTGGGCATTAAAAAAAATCTTCTGGGAAGTTTTAAGTGCATGCAGACTTTCAATGGATTCCTCAATATTTTTTTATATTTTACCTTTGGAGGATTCATGGTCTTTTCCGTGATCCTTCTCCTCACTATTGTCAGTGTGAATGGCTTCCACTTCCTATTTATCATCTTTCTCCACATGACCCAAGTCCTCAACCTATTTCGCCTCCTCGAGTCCAAGATAACCTTCAATTTCTCAAAAGGTGATTTCATTCACAAACAAGGGCCAATATTAATTTTCTTTGTACTAAAAATTACGTATTGTTAATCCCTTGAAATAGTTTTTCAACAAAATTTAAATGCACAAAATAAAATGTGTGCATTATAAACATTTTAATCTTTCCCCTACAAAGGTATGTGGTTTTGGATAAAGTTATACACACAGATGTCGGGATCTAAAGGGTGTAAAACAATTTGTTATATGTTTAAAATTTTGAATTAAATGAGATTTTAAAGATGTTCATTTAAGATTTTTATTTTTATTTTCTCATTATGATTTCAATTCTCCATACTAATGTTAAATATTTAAGTGTTTTTTGTACTAATTTTCTCTTTTTATTTGTGGATATAGTTGAAAATGAACTTTATTTTTGAAGGACCATATGTGGATTTACTATCCAAAGGTGTAAAATTTACGGTGGGATTAGTTTATCCATCCAAATATACACTCCATTGTAGATACATGGGGTCTAGCTTATTTTTGTCATAATAAGTATTGTATTCAATGGCAGAGCAAGAATGACATACACAATTGATGATTGTGAAGCCCTAGCAAAAATTAAAAACAAGGGATACTTTATCCCATGGGAAAGGAATCAAATGATTAAGCATTTGATTTCAAATGTTTCACATGTGGGGGTGATGACATTCAAAACATCATGAGAAGTGACTCAGAGGATACATTCAATGAGGATGAGGGTTTGAATTCTACTAGTGATAGCCATTGTTTCATAAATCCTAAAGATAGGGATGAATTTATTACAACCTATGTGGTGCTAAAACATAAGTGTCCTCGGAAAGAAGGTGACATAGCTGAAGGGTTTATATCCTTGGTACAAGAAAAACATGTGATTTCGGGAGTGGTGTTGGGACCAAAAAGTTTAGTTTTTGTGGAAAATATTATAACTACATGTAATGATTGTTATCCAAGTCTACAACACAACAATGAAAGTTGTCTAGCCAATCAAAAACTTAGTTTATCTAGAAACAAGAATTACACTTTGTGTGAATGGAAATTCTAAACTCCAAGAAACAACCGCCACATCAAACAATGACTTAAATTTGAAGTTCAAGGGGGTTAATGCCAAGTTGATACATTTTTGTTCAAAAGAACACAAATTTGTTGCAGAAGCAACAATTACAAATGTCTATGAAGGATACATGGTGCACTTTAAAAAATAGATGAAAATACATTTGGGGTGCATGTTGATAAATTAATTATGCCTTTTTGCAAGGTTTGATCCATTTCTGCCGGTTAGCCCATCAAGATGGTTCCATTATGGAATTAAGGCTAAAAGAAATTCCATAAGAGTTATCGATAGAAATGTGGAGTGCATTTGAAGATCCATTGCCTCAACTAGTATACCCAAATTCATATGAATCCTCCATATGTAGTAGTAATGAAAACTTGATAAAAATACCTTGGGCCTATGCACAAAGATGAGGGGCCAAAAAGTGGACACAAATCCGATTTTAAGCAAAACGCAAGTGTGTTTGGTTAAAACACGAGCGTGTTCTGAATTATTAGGTTTGGTTATTACCAAGCCTAAAATGTGAGTACATTATATCACGCTCATGTTTTTTTCTTTTATTATTATTTATATTTTATTATTTCTTATACTTTAAATTTATTTTAGTAAATTTAATATGTTAGGGTCACTCTGCACCTTATAGAACTAGTCTCACAACTCCATCTATCACGGTTTAGAAGATAGTTTTTCAGATTCTAATCTAGTCATTACATAGGTATTTTTCAGGATTTTAGAATTCAGGCGTCAATATTTTAGGGTTTAAATTATACAATTGATATTTGTTTTGTGAAATAATATAGGAATTGTTTAGTTTTTGGGGCCTTTTGGATTGTTATTGATATTTATATAATTTTTAGATGTGTTATTGATTGGTTATTTATATTTGTAGGAGTTTTAGGATTCCGTCATGTTCTCAGACAACTATACCACTTATTTCACTCATCTATTTTCTCAACATTCATCCAAATAATCCTCTCACTTTCCTTTACCAAAATTTCCCTTACATTGCACAATATGCAAGGTTCGTTGGTCACGTCTTGCTTTGTCTACACTTCAAACTCTTCAAGCATTCTAAATTCATCCCTAAACACCCTTCTCAATCTCAAGGAGGTATGACAAGTTTTGTTAACATATATCCACTTGTATTGGGTTTTGTAGGAGAGGTATTCATAATTACGGGAGGCTTTAAGGAGTTGCATCAACCATTCCACAATAATAATTGTATTCTCATGAATAAACCTGGTAATTATTTGGCAATATAAAAATTCACTTATCATAATAATGGAAAATAAATCCAAATAATAATTATTAATCATCAATAAGTAAATATGTGGCAGACAATTAATGTCTACCACGTTCCACCTCCAAATTCCCAATTTCATTTCATTTAAATTTGCTTCAAGAAAGGTTAGGGAAAATGAACTTGTGATTTTCTTCATGCTTTTAGAGTTCCGAATGTCAATTCGACCCAAATTTGGAAAATATGGAGAACTTGGAAATTCGAATTTCATTTATAAAGATATGCTAAAAGAAAAGAGATACATTTCGTAAGTAATTCCAATCAAAATTGTTTTCATTTTTTGTTAATACCCACTAAAAATATCCTTGTTATTGCATCATGATAAAAACAAGTTCCCAGGAGCCAAGAGAGATTTTAAACTTATCACATAAGCATGGGGAGTTCTCTCTGATAATACCGAAAGGTTACTAATGATGTAATGAGAAAAAAACCAACAAGTGCACAACCCCACCTTCCACCAACCGAGTTCCATAGAACTGCACTACTATTGGAATTTCCAACAATCTAAATGGGAATAATTATTCAAGTGTGGATTCCTTTCCTGAAACTTCCATATTTGATGACCACAACTAGAACTAGAACTCAAAATAGAAATAGGACCAGAACATGACCTAGACCAGGACCTAGAGGGAAATTTGAGAGGATTTCTTAGGTTCAATTTTATTTTCCAAGATCCATTAATCCAATGTTTGAGAATGTTTCTCCATATGAAACAACATTATTATTCAGAAACTTGATGATTCTTGAATGTCCAATCCTGCCACATACCCTATTAGTCCTTGATCTTTGGATATAGGGAGACATTGTTACTTGAATACTCTTTTTCAATACTAATAAGAATGGGTAAGAGATAGAACATTAAAGAGAGTTAAATAGTTCCTATGCGATAGGAAAAATAATATAGTTATATTGGGTAACATTTCTTTGTGCAAGCTTCCCACAAGGAAGGGGTTTCTTAGAAAAGGGTTATACCAAATTTTTCTTAGATATCTGAAATTTCCCTCCTTCAAAATTTTTGTACCAATTTCAATCATTCTCATTAGTATCTTTTTTAGAAGTCTTTCCAACAATTATTTTTAGTGTTCAAGGTTTAAAATTTAGGGTTTAGGGTTTAAGCTTCATGGTTTAGGGTTTATAGTTTAGGGATTAGGGTTTAAGGTTTAGGGCTCAAGTTTAGGGTTCAAGGTTTAGGGTTTAAGGTTTAGGGATTAGGGCTTAAGGTTGAGTGTTTAGGGTATAGGTATCAAGGTTCAAGGTTTAGGGTTTAGGGCTCAAAGTTTGGTAATTAGGGTTTAGGTTTTAGTGTTTAGGGTTGAGGGTTTAGATTTTAGGTTTAGGGTTCACATTTTATAGTTTAGGGTTTAGGGTTTAGGGATCGGGGTTAATGTTTGATGGCTTAGGGTTTAGGCTATAGGTCTTAGGGTTCATGATTTAAGGTTTATGGTTTAAGTTTATGGTTTATGGTTTAGGGCTTAGCGTTTAGGGTTTAAATTTCTTGTTAGAAGTTCTTTCACTCAAAATTGGTGGCAGGAAAATCAATTTCCACCATGTGCCACCTCCAAATTCTAAATTTCATTTCATTTGAATTCACTTCAAGAAAGGTTGAAGGAAATGAACTCGGTATTTTCTTCATGCCTTCAGAGGTCCGAATGTCAATTCTCCCCAAATTTGGTGAATATGGAGAACTTGGAAATCTGAATTACATTTATAAAGATAATTTTGAAGTAAAGAAGTGCATTTCCTAAGTAGATCTAGTCAAAAAAATATTTTTTTGTTGATACCTGCTTCAAGACTAAGAACACGACCTAGACTGGAAATTTGAGAGTATCTCTGAGGTTTAATTTTATTTTCCAAGATGCATTACTCCAACGTTTGAAAATGTTTATCTAGATTCAACAACATTCTGATTCAGACACTCGATGATTCCTGAATGTCCAATCCTGCCATAGACCCCAGTAGTCCTTGATCCTTGGATACAATGAGACATCATTACTAAGACAAACTAGGAAATTTCAAGGAAGACAAGGTTCTTATGAATATATATTTTTGACACATCACATCACACCCTTCATTAGGCTTGATGACTAACCCTATCATTTTGGAGGCACTTTTGAAAGCATCCATGGGTTTATCATTAAAGGAATTATCAATGAATGGAAGGTCACTAAGCCATAGGTGACCTAACTCCCTTTCAAAACTAAACAAGAAATATTTACTAGGTCATTGATAACTCCTTTGTGTTCTTAGCCATACCCCTATCGTTATGTTTATTTTGCACAAGCATACTCAATGATGGTTTTAGGCATGAGATTAGGAAATATGGTCTTAATATTGTCATGGCCTCCTAGTCGAGTAGTCAAAATTCATATTAGTCTTGTTTATCCTTATTAATAATTACCAATGAAATCTAATTCTTCATCTTTCATTTTCTTTACTTATCTTCCATGTCATATTGAATAACCTTGTTTCACTTGATTCTAGATCGTTTCTTCGAATGTTGATGAAATAGATAAGGGTAAAGGGCTAGGAGGAATACCTATCAAAATGTTGGTTGTAGGTTGTTGCATGCGTATGACTTCTTGATCCATAGCTGATCATGAGAGCTTCCTTTTTGCTTGGAGGAACTACCTGAAATGGAAAAAAAGACCACCAAATGAAATTTAAATAGTATATGTAGTGGACTTCCTAGCGTATGCTAGATTCAGGAAGTGTGATACTCCCTAGATGGTTGTCAATCCACTGTTTAAAAAAAATTAATGCTGAAAATAAAGGAAATCATACTGTAGTTAAAATGATTTAGGTATCTCATTCATATACAATAAGAAAATTCATTCACAACAGGCTAAGCTATGATTGAATCTGAGGGTCAAGGTATTTGTCAGGGTATTGGTATTGGTCAGGGTCAAGTTCTGGGTTGTTTTGGATATTGGGTAGAGATTTCAGGCTCTATTCTTGGTCTGATGGTAAAAACACAAAAGACCCGACATCATTTTAGGACTAATGTCGGTTTAAGTGAACCAGTGATGGTTGAGAGTAAATGACGTCGATGTGGTCGGGGTACAGGAAATTCAATAAAAGTTTGAGGTGAGGGCTGATCCAAGGCTAAATGGAAATGGAGAGGGCTATGGCAGGGTCTGTGTAGGTCTTAGGTATAATCAAGGGTGATTAAAATCCAAGTATGGGAAATTCAAGGGTATGGGTAAAGGAATTGTCGAGTTTACTTAGAGGAAAATGGTGGGGGAATGGAAATGGGAGCAAAAACTAATAACAGAAGTAAAAGAATCTACTAAAAATGGCAATGGACAAGTGTTGGTTAATAAAACACTTACTATTGTATGAGCTTGATGTCTGGTTGGTAATGGTGGGTGCTCAAATGAAAGGAACTCAGTGTGGTGTAGGTGCTTCCCCTAATGCTCCTATGAAGGAAAATAGCTCTATGGTTGCTTCAAGTGTTGGTTGTGGATGCTCTGATGTGTGTACGAATGTTGGTTCTACTTGAATGCAACTCTAGTTTTGTCTCTCACTCTCAGAAGATGTTCCAACCTCTCAGAAAATGTCCCAACCCTGAAATAAGGTTTTTTTAGGGATTAAATGGTAACCAACGGTGGTTCCGGGTTGACCGGTGGTGGTTTAGGGTAACTGGCATCGGTTAGGGTGGGATTTCCTAGGTTTACTAAACTGGGCAGATCCCCTTGATTTTCTGGGATCTCGTTCATTTTTCTCCTGTGAATTAGAATGGAAGATTCCTTTCTAATGGGTGAGAATGTGGTTAGAGGGAATGTAGGCTTTGATTTTTAGGTTTTAGGTAGGTCTTAGTTAGTTATGGCAACATACTAAGAATAGGTCTTAGGGTGAGGTGGCTAGATGAGGTGTATAGGTGAGGTGGATATGTGGGCATTATCAATTAGGATATTTAAATAATAAATATTGTGAGGATAATGAATTAATTTAATTAAATTAATATTAGAGTGGGATGAAAGGGGCCATGGTTAGGTGAATGTGTTCAAGGTGTTTATTTGATAAGGGACCAAGGGGAGTGTGACCCAATTTTGATGTCTACAAACCTATTTGACAGAGGAGCTTCTCTCTTTGACGGTGATACATTGAATATGAATATGATCCTCAAGAGGGGAGCTGCACCTAGAAAGGTATCATCTGATCCTACACCTAAGCCCTAATCCGTAATCCCTAAACCCTAAATCCTAAACCTTGAACCCCAAAACCTAAACCCTAAATCCTAAACCCTATTTTTACCACCTTGAACCCTAAACCCTTAAACCATAAACCCTAAACCCTAAAACCTAAACCCTAAACCCTAAACCAAAAACTATAAACCATAAACCCTAAACCTTAAAACTTAAACCCTAAGCCATTAACCCTAAACCTTGATTCCTAAACCACCGAGCCTTACACCTTGAGCCATAACCCCTAAACCATACATATTAAACCCTTAGCCTTAAACCCTAAACAATAAACCCTAAACCATAAACCCTAAACCATAAACCATAAATCATAAACCTTAAAATCATAGCCCTAAACCATAAACCCTAAACACTAAACCCTAAATCTTAAACACTAAACTATTGATCGGATAGAACATTTCTCTAAAGAGAAGACACATAAATTATACGTGTTAGTGCCCAATGTTGCACATGACATGCTTTACTAAGGAGAAATGCATTTTGCCCTATTTCTGAGAAAAAATGGCTTTGGATCTTCCCATCCTTTGAATTTGATGAAAAACAACTCGTATTTGTGTTTAAATGCTTTGAGTTGTTCATTTTTTCTCCATTCTTGCACCATTTTGAGGAATCTCTAAGTTTGCCCTACATTTTGCCCTAATTTTTCCCGTTCAAACATCTTTGTCATTTTTTTTTCATTTTCCCGGCCTTTGGAGCTCGAAATTGTTCGATTTATACTTATTTTCCCTCAAAAATCCCTTGCCATGGTCATAAATTTCTTTGAATCACTTTCCATTTGTCCTTTGATTGAAAATTTCTTCACCCACGAAGGAAAAATTGATTTTGGGTGTCACTGGTAATTTTTGCATGTTTTTACAATCATAAGGGCATCCTTTGCCCATCAAATTTTAGCTCAAAAATCTTCTCCTACATGGTCGTTTGTGATTGGACAAGGTTCGGTGGGTCTGCTCGAGTAACTTAGAATTTTTGTGTTTTTGGAAAAAGGTCTAAATTTTCCCCGCAAGTCCAAAGGCCCTCAGCCAATTAGAAGGTGACACGTGGCAGGGAAAGGTGGAGGTACGGGAGTGTGGAGGCATGGTGGAAAATTTTCCTTTGGTGAAAAGGAGTTAAAGTATGAAATGAGAGCACATGCCCTCGGCCAATCAAAAGGTGACATGTGGTAGGGAAAGGCGAAGGTGCGGAGTGTGGAGGAAATGGTGAAAAATTTCCTTTGTGGAAAATGTTGTTAAAATATACATAAGAGCATTGCCCCATAGCTAATCAGGTGCGGACACATGTTCTACGAGAGGGCAGAGCCACAGAGGAAAAATAGAAAATTTTCCTTTTTCCAAAAAGAGGCAAAATGTTTAAAATTGAATCGTGACTCCGTATCCAGTCATATTGCACCACGTGTCAAGGATAAAATCTGAGGTGCGGGTCTATGGGGATAATTTGGAAAATTTTCCTTTTTCCAAAAAAGGTGGAAATGTGTAGAATTGGTCCACGATTCCAATGGGGCCCACTTTAGGACATGTGTCAGGCCTATTTTCATGAGGCGGAGATGTGAGGATATTTTTGAAATTTTTCCTTTTTTCCAAAAAGGGGTAAAATAGCATAATCGAGCCGCGATTCCGCTGGGACCCACATTGGGACACATGTCAGGCCCGTTTTCATGGGGCAGAGGGTGGAGAAAAATTTAAAAATTTTACATTTTAACAAAAGTGTTAAAATGTCAAAAAGTGATCCCAAGCCCATTTCTAATCACATTGTGACATGTGGAGGGCTCAAATTAAAGGATAAAGGAAGATCAACGGTAACTATGCATTTTTCAGTTTGGCTACCATTTGAACTCTAGGAAGCTTGGAGATGCGATTTTTGCATCAATTTCCATCAATTTTTTGAAAAATTCATGTTGTTTGTGCCTGCAAGGACCAATGCAATTGGTTTTGAGGATCAATTTGCAGATCTGAGGTACTTTTGAAATGAAATTTTGTTCAGGCTCGAGCAAAAATGTGAAATACAAGATCCAAAAGTTGTAGAGGAAAATTTGGAAAGTGTAAAGGTGAAATGATGAAAGAGGAGCATGCTGCATGAAAGGAGGAAAAACGTGCTCCTAGTTGAAACTATGGTGCAAAAAATGCTCAATGATTCACCTTTTTCAAAACGTCTGCAAATTTTATTGCAAATATGTTAAATTTCCCATCATGAATCATGATGGAATTTTGTAACAAACTTGATGCTTGGCATATTATTTTCTTAGGAGAGAAGGCTTGAATGTAATAGAGAGATATATAATACATGTTTTGAGACATGCAAAAGGTTGAGAGTTCATTTTCATGAGAAAATTTTGAGAAAATCTCATCTTCTAAGAAAACTTTCTGAGAAACTAGGTTAACTTCTTCGTGTCGATTTTCATTCATGTTGAATTTGGTACAAGTGTATAGCCATCAACAAGCTCTGAGATTGTTTAAATAACTCTCCTATTTGATGAATCTGATAAACTTTGAGTTAATTTGTGTTAAATCTTTGGCAATTTTGTGTTTATTTCATTTCAGAATGTCTACAAGTAGTTGTTCTAGTTCCTATTGCAATCTTGTATCAAAATCTATCTGAATCACATAGGTCTCAATCCTTGTGATAGTTTAGTGGCATTTGCAATTTCATTTTCTAGAAGAGCTTTCATCTGGGAATGAAATAAATGATTTAAAATCACTTTTCTTTCATCTGTTGACAGAGATTGTTTGTAAGCTTTTGGGTGTACCTTAGGCATGATTTATCTTAGATTTTGATGTTTTATTGGGTTTTCTAACTCGAGCCTTCATGCTAGAATCTCAAATATTGTGTGAAAAGGTACAAATCTGGGCCTCCATTGATGCACACCTTCTGGTTGAAGGAATGTTTTAACTATTTTAAAGCTTTTTGTTATTGAAGTTCTCCATTGTTGTGAAGCTCCTCAAGGATTTGGCAAAGTCCAATCTATCTTGTTGAACTCCCACCCAAAAAATCATTTAAAACAACTAATCCTACCCTTTTTACCCCTGTTTTGACTTGTATACCCACAAAAGATCAAAATCCATTTGCTAAAGTATGCAGAACAGATCAGGATTTCAAATGTCTTTAGTAACCTTTGCCTTGTGTTGAAAACATACCCATATTCTGGAAGTGACAACTCGTGAGAGTCATATTTGGTGTGTTGATCATGTTTTCCTCAAGGTATTCTTCATAGAATTTGAGAAAAAGAAGGATATCTTCATCTCCTTCACCATTTTAAGGTTACAAAATAGGTTCTCTTACCTTGGTTAAAAGGCACAACCTAAAATAGTTAGGACAAGATCAAGTCCTTTTAGAGTGTTATCCATCTCTCCACAAATCTGAGTGCCAGTTAGATCACATCCCCAACTACAAAACAACATACATCATGATCTATCTGTCTTCAAGCTTCATGCCATATCTTTGATGTTGCTCAGACTGAAAAGGAGAACAAATTTGGGTACCAACAATACGCGCAAAGGAATAAGACGCATTTAAAGGTGCGGGAAGATAGGAAAGGAAACATGCATTAGAACACTTTGGCTTGGGACTTAACCATTTGTATTGATAAGGGCTATTTTTTGAGATCGCGTGTGAAGCACACATAGGGATGAATACTTTCTATTCACACAATGATATTTTGGGAACAAGTGGCTGATAAGTGCCATGCATGGTTTGAGCTAATAATAGGATTGCTTCTTTTAGTTAACTATAGGACATATATTATTAGAACACTTACATGTATGCATGTTATTGTAAAGGTGCATGGTTATTATCATCATGTGACCAATTTTGAAGTGCATACATGGTGAAGGATAATTCCATACCTCTATAAATATGTATTGAACTATGTAGTTTAGGAGAGACTTATTTATTATAGACTTGTTTTTTTTTTGAAATCAATGTGTGCATAACTCATGGAGATACTTTATAGTGTCGAAGCTTCTTTTTTACAATGTTTAATGTAATGGAGTATATTGGCTGGATAATGGTGTTGAACATAACTAAATTTGGTTCATGTATGGTTAATCTTATTATAGTTATTGTTTAATTCATGATTCTCTAAGATCTAGATCTGGATTATGCATTGTGGAATGTTTATGTTTAATTATGGATCTAAATATGTTTTATCACCATCACACTAACATCCTACACAAGAAAGTTTAAAGAGTGCAGTACCTTTGCGTGCTTTGGGTGAGCTCTCAACTCGGGTTGGGTGATGTGTCGAGTGTAACTATATTATTCACAGTAGATTTTAGGTTGCACCATTGGTTCCATTATCAGGACCTCTTTTTTAGTTGTTTCAAGATGTTTCATGGTGAAGACATACCAATTAACCCTAGCAAGTATTGAGGAGTGGATAATATATCTAGAAGAAGATTATTCTCAAAGGTTTAGCACTAGATCTGATTTTGACGCACATGTATCGATGGAGAAAAATGTTTATTGCTATTTTTATGAGAGATTTGTTCTTATCTTTCAAAGATATAGTTGTACGAGTGGGTGGTTGCTTATGCATCTAAAAGGAATTGGAGGTATCACACACTTCTCTAGATGTATGAATAATTTTAGGACCTTTCTAATGTTGATCTTATCTCGGATGTGTATTGCGGATACTTGGTTCCATGGTGTTTTGAATAGCTATATTTTGGAGTACTCAATTTCCACTTACTCTTTCCCAAAGGTAGCTGAGCTCTATTTTTTATGGTATCCCAAGGGAACTTATTTGCAAGGCATTCCACTAATGATTAAAATTTTGATGGTAACCCTAAACTTGGAAGAAAAGTCGATGGCTAGCTAAACCCCACCATGCGTAGGGCGGGAGTAGGTTTAGTGAAGGATGATGAACCTAGTGGCGAGAGGAAAAGAAAAGAAAGGAAGCTTAAGTAAAATGAGGCATGTAAGAGGGAGATATAAAAGCACCTTTATATTTTAGAATGGATGGCGTTTAGGAGAGAGATGGCTCGTGAAGGATTTGGAGCTCACACAGAAGGTGTGAAGCCAGAGCATCTGGAACTCCCCCATTTAGGAAAACATGATAGGGAAGCATCCTTGGCCTCATATGGGAGAGTTCCAATAGAAAGGACATCGGCCATGGGAATGTATCGAATCTACCTAGAAACCTAGCCCTTGCACTTGGTTTTTCATTATCTAGTACAACCAATAGTGAGCAAGCTAGTTTGGGGAGTAGAAGAATAGGAGTAAATCAAGTAGAAATTGCATCTATGGTCAGTAAAATGTATTGTTTGTTATTTAAGGGTACCTTTTCAGTGCATCTTTGTACGAGAACTCAAGCGCATAGAATTTTAAACTCACTTCTAGGAGTAGTACCACCTCACAGTTGTAGGAGTTCATTTTAGTACCACTATTGGGACATAGGGAAGTACATGCAATAGTCTAATTCCATATACAAATGGAGGATTAGGGAGCATAGGTGGCTCTAGTTACGGTGAATCTAGTGGAGTCCGGAGGCGGAGGTAGCATAGGAGGTTCTAGATCAGTCGGCATGGTCCTGACCAACCCCGAAATATTTACATGGAGATGTCGCTTCATCTTCCAAAGTATAGGGAATAGAAGATGTTGTTGAGAACGTGCACTGTGTGAGATATTATGGTGTGTAAAAGGAATTATGGCTTCTAAGTGTAAGGTAAGTCATTTTGCGGCTATGTTGCGAGGACGCGCTCATAGTTGGTACAAGAATTTTGACCCTGATTAGACTTGTGTAGATTATGCATCACTACAAGAAGCTTTCCTTAAGGAGTTTCATATCCTTGAGTTCAAGCAAAAGAGTATAAGTGTGCTTAAGGATATTAAGTTGGGCACTAATAAGAGCATTTGGGAATTTGATTCCCATTTCAAAACTCTTTTGTATATGCTTTCATATGATATCCATGTAAGAAAGCATGCATTGTGGTTCATTGGGGGATTGATCATGCCATTTAGGAGGGTGTTGTTATATAAGACATATACGAGACCTATGCAAATCACTTGAAGCGAGTGTTGTGTGTTGAGAAATTTAGAATTATAGACACTGGAGTGAGCCCATTCCTATAATCACATATTACAACTATGAAAAAGCAGTTGGAGAAACTATCGGCCAATTTAGCACATGAGACGTGCATTAGTATTTGGTGTACATATATTGAAGTGGAAGGGCACACTAAGGATAATTTTCCCCACATGTCAATACGTTCATTGTTTCTAGACTACGAGATATGTCATTTAGACCATGATGCAAGTCGTTGACCGTATTACAACATGTGATAAGAAAGAATGTATCTTTCTATTGTAATATTTACTTGTCCACAACTCACAATACACAAGAGTTTAGGTTGATTTTTCAGATCCATGATGCTATAAATATTGGTGTACAATAGACAGGAGTATCTAATAATTCTAAAATTAAAAGTGAGCACCATGATTGTGATCACACTCAAGGGCACTACGATCAGAATGAAGGGTGCTTTGAAGGAAGTCATGGCATAGGTCAAGGATATTGTGGTGGATTTAGAGGTCAACGCCATGGTGGTGGGAAAGGTGAGTTTCCTCATGGAATGTGTTTTACATGCAAATCTGATGACCACTACAAGTGTGAATGCCCTCAGAATATTACTGGTTCTTTTTGGGAAGAATCATAACTATGAGGAATTCCCGGACTTATATGAGCATCTTAGCAAGGAGCATAAACAAGAGAACAAGGGTATGGGGATGATTAGAATACGATGCTCCATGTAAAATTAGTGGATGCCAAATTTATCACTGGAACCTGAGGTAGTACTGTGAATATAATCGCATGTGCTAAAGCAAGTTGTGCACACTAGAGAGACGTTACAACAGAAGCTTACCATTGCGAAGTTAGAACAGAAGAAGGCAGCAAATATGGTTTAGCCATATGTTGATTATTTGAAAGAGGTATGCAAGATGCTATGCCGGGATAATATTATTCCATTACTAACAAATTTTCTAAAGGGAACACTAGACACATAGGTATTTTAGAATGGACGAAAGATCCTAGATGCTAATATTCCCCCTCATAGATTGGATTATGACAAGGAGATCACTCTAAATGTTTTTTTGGATGGATTGATTTTAAGAAATATATTTATTGACACATGCACAGTGAATGTGCTTACTTTAGATGCGTGGAGTGCAGTTGGGGACCTCCATTACAACCATTTTCTAATGTATTGTTTATGGCTAATTATACTAAGTCCACTCGATCAGAGTTTTAAAGGATGCATCCATTACTATAGAAGGGACCAAGTTCACTGGGGACTTTGAGGTTTTAGCATTTGTAGAAGTGGACAGCTTTCCATCTCTACTTGGGCTCCCTTGGTGTTATGCAAATAATGTTGATCTATAGTTCAACAAGGTGTATATAATTTTTGAGAACAAGGAAGAAATAGTTATTTTCCCTTTGAAAAAGGGAAATCTGCACCTTATGTTGAACCTTTGAGTGAGGAAGACCAGAATATAATGTATGTGCGTGTCATCATAGATCTAGAAGTACTTGAGGAATCTAAGGAAGGAATCCTTCAGTGGTAAGATGCACAGTCTATTATTGATACTACAAGTATTTCTTGTGATGATTGGGCACATGACACCTATGAGATGGTTGGGTGTGAGGTATGAAGTGCATTTACATGGAGGAATAAACCTTATTATATTAGGAGGATAGGAAACAACTTTGTACCCCAGTATATTGGAGAAGGAGATCCTACAATATTCTTGTGTGCCATGGAGCATCAATGGATGGATCAAGTGGAGAGAATAAATATGTTAGTGTCTACCCTACGCAGGATGGTAGCACATTGTTGGATAGTTCACAGGGATAATTTCATAGAATGAAATGAAGTAAGATTTTCTCTAATAACCCGGTTTCTCAGGAGAAACGTGCCTACTCAAATTTGTATATATCATGGTAATCAACTTGTTCATCACCACACTCGGTAGTGTGCAAGAATCTAGATAGAGGGTCAAGAAGCTTTACCGCCTTCACTATGGGTGCAAAAAAATTATTTCACTTTGCAAGGTTGTGCACACGCTTGGTATGTTTATGTAGAACTACATAGGGAGACTAGAAATTGGTAGAACTTGATTACATGAATGGTAAATAATTTTGACTACTTCTCTACTAAACCTCTGGTGAGAGAGGAATTACGGGTTATAGAGCACTTAACTATGAGAAAAAGTGAAAAGGTTGAAGAACTCATTCAGGAGTTATTTGGTGAGGAAGAACCAGGAGCACGTTTTGATGAAATAGATGAGACATATGCTGAACTATTTAAGCACGCTTTATTTGAGAAGGAGAAAGGAAAGATGGTCTACATATTGGATGATGAAGAAGTAGAATATTTTGACATAGATCATTCAAAGCGGTACTCACGATGTTTTAGATAGTGTGGATAAAAACACGTGCACCTTTCATGAAGCTATGAAGTCCAAGAAAGTGAACATTGGCATAGATTTTGAATCTAAAGAGGCCATAATTGGGGATTATTGGTCTGATTATGAAGTAATAAAGATAATTGAGTTACTACATGATTTCTAGGACTTATTCCCTAAGGGATACCATGAGTTAAAGGAGTTGCATGAGTCATTAGGTGAGAGAGATATTAAGCTAAAGGATGATTCACACCCGATCGGGAAGATACCTTACAGGGATGAACCCTAACCCGTACGTAAAACTTAAAGAAGAAATTGAAAAAATACTGAAATGTGGCATCATTAAGCCCCTAGAAGAATCAAAGTGGAATATCCCCATGGTAATCAATATAAAGAAAGATGGTTGGATTATGATTTTTATGGATTATAGGGAGTTGAATTCTGCATGTGTGATTTATCCTTTTCCTACACCTTTCATGGATGAAATATTAGAAGGCATTACACGGTGTAAAATTCACTCTTTTACATATGGATTCTCTTGGTATCATCATGTAAGATTTACAAAATAGGATCAAGAGAAGAAAAATTTCACCACTGAATGGTGAAGCTTTGCATATACGGTGATGCTCTTTGGTTTGAAGAATACTCCTATTGTATTTTTGTGCCTAATTTTTCAATCATTCCAAGATTTCATTTTCAAATTCTTGCAAGTTTACTTGGATGATTGGATGGTATATGGGCGTGTTAAGGATCATTGTGAAAACTTACACCTAATGTTTGGAAGATGAAGACAATTAAACATCTCTTTAAACATCAAGAAGTGCATATTTGCTACACCTTTTGGAACTCTACTAGGGCATATCATTTGCAATGAAGGTTTTTTAGTAGATCCAGGCTAATATTTCATTCATTATAGGCATGGAGGAGCCTACCATTCAAAGTGAGGTGCATGGATTCTTGGGACACATGGGGTATTACAGAAAATTTATCAAAGGATATGCAAATATTTCTACACCCTTGGAAGAGTTACTTAAACAAATAGGCATGTTTTATTGGGGAGAACCATATTGCTCACATTTGAGGCATTAAAGGAGAGACTTAGTACATTGTCTATTCTCTTTTTCCCTCATGGAACCAACTATTTCAGGTACATGTGGATGCCTATGACACAGACCATTAGTGTAGTTTAGCTCAACCTAGAGAAGGTATTATAGATCATATTTTCTTCTTTACTATTAGAAAGTTGACTCTGCATATGAGAATTATATAACTACAGAGTATGAGGCCTTGCCAATGATTTATTCATTGCATAATTTCAAATAGTACTTGCTAGCAACACCATTTATATCTTATAAATATTATATGGTCTTAAAATACCTTTTAAATAAGCCTTTTTTACAGGGTTACATATGTCGATGGGTGCTCTTATTCCAATAATTTGACTTTACAATCATGGTAAAACTAGGTAAAAGTAATTCTGGCCCAGACCACTTATCAAGAATTTAATCAGGAGAGGACATGTAGACAATTGAAGATACAATGTCAGATGCACAATTGTACATGTTACATCATGCTTCTTTTGAATTGGAGTTTATTGTTTTCTTCTTACACAAATGCATGACACCAAAAGGAATGAATTCCTTAGAGAAGAAACAACTAGAAATTCACATCACACCCTTCATGTTTATCAATGGTGAATTATACAAACTAGGTTGAGATTAAGTATTACATCGGTGTGTATCAGAACATGAGTGCATAGATATTATGGAAGAGGCTCATGAGGGTATTGTAGGTGGGCACCATGCAAGTGATTCCACCACGCGTAAGATTCTACTTGCAAGATTATTGTGGGAGACCTTGTACAAGGATTGTAAAGAGTATTGTAAGGCATGTGATCACTTTCAGTGCCTTAGTAAGAAACTGGAAAAATAGATGAAATGCCTTTAAGTCCTTTTACTAGTGCAAATCCATTTGAAAAATGGGCTATAGACTTTTTGGGTTCTATTTCCCCATTCGTGTGTAGAACCGAATCATGCTACATAATCACTAGTATAGATTATCTTACAAGATGGGAAGAAGCATCACCTACAAAGGATTTTACAATGGCTACAACAATAAGGTTTTGATGGGAAAATATTCTTACTAGGTATGGATGTCCACCGAGTTGTACAAGTGATAGGGGAACACACTTCCTAAGTGAGAAAATAAAGATATTTGTGGATGAATTTATGATCTTACACCATAAGACTACACCTTATCATCCTCAAGAAAATGGGAATTTTGGGATTGTTTATGATAAAGTTTCTGTTATAATTTGGGCATATCAAAAACCTACAAAAGGTTGAATAAGGAAACACCATTTCAGTTGGTGTTTGACACAAAAGTAGTTCTTCCCATGGAATTCATGTTACCTTTTTATGTATTGTGCATGCGGGAGGTCTAGCTAATGAGAAATCATTAGAAATGATAATTGACAAGTTAATACATCTGGATGAGAGGTACGCCATAGTACGTTAGAGTTAGAAGCAGGAAAAGGCCAGATATAAGGCATGGCATGACAGACACATCCGGGACAAGAAGCTTGAGGTTAGAAAAATGATACTTCTTTAATATTCCAAGTTTCTACACCATCCAAGAAAACTTAAAGTGCATTGTTTGGGACCATATGTTATCACTCAAATACTTGAATCAGTGTTTTTCAATTAGAGATGCTTTATGGAATATGGTTACCCAGTTAATTCAACGGGAGTAGGATAAATCCCTACTATAAATAAGTCTTCTTGGTGTTTGTAATAAGGTGGTATTTCCATTTAGTATATATTTCCCTTTCTATATTTCTTTTAATGTATTTCCTTATTTATCGTTATGCTTTGTCAATTTAGTTTGGTGTTTTGTGTAATAAGTGTGTTTGTGTGCTAGAAGATAATTACAATCTAAAGTATTTTTATGCGCAGAGGACTGCACATACCATTGGTGTGGGGTGGTTGTTATTTTTATTCAAAAATGGGTACACATAAGAACAAATTGTTACAGGTGTTATTCAAGTATGGAAAGGAGCTACTAGAAAGAAGATTTCTCTTAGAGAATACCATAGCTAGAAATAAATGAATGAATAGTATAACACGAGGTAAGTGATGGTTGTAGAAACTACTAGAGGAAGGTACATTGGCAAGGTACTTCGGTGCATGGATGTGTGAAGAAGGAGGTCTATAGTTAGAAGGTAGGGAGGCATGTTATAATGTTATAGTTGGGGCATGTAGGTGTACCACATGGAAGTTGAGAAAAAGGTCAATTAATGAGAGGATCAGTGGTAGGTAAAGGAGTAATAAATGTAATAAATTTTCAAAAATATATATAAGGACGTGATGCAAGTTCATTTTTAACTTGTGATCACAAGTATTCAAGTGAGTTAGTTACAAACAAGTCAAGTGAAACATATTGATGTGTGGAGAGTTGTGAAACTAGGCATGGAGAGCATATTTGTGTGCAAAAGTGGCTTGTGTCCCCATTGGAGAAGGGTTTCAGTGAAGCGAAGCATTGAAAGGCATTAGGGCTCATAGTTTCAAGCTAGGGTATGAAATATTACTCAATAGAAGATAAAATGAAATATTTTTATAATGGCACTAAGGAAGGCACCTGTAGTAGGTACAAAGTGAAAGAAGAAGGTGGAAATTGACGTCAAAATTATTCCCAAGAGATTTTTTTAGAAATGTAGTATCTAGGAGATGTTCTTGTAGGGTGGGATTGGGATTCCCATATCCACATATGCAAAGTAAGTGATTACAACCACCACACCACTAACAACAAGGGGGATTTAGATGCTTTTAGAATAATAATACCAACAAGTGCATGGTGGGTGACATGCCCAAGATATATGACGATGTTGGGGAGAATCACTTAATAAGGTAGGGTCATATCAACTAAATGAACTCCCATATTTTGGAAAACCATTAAGTTTATACTAATGGCTTATGAGAAGATTCCATGAGGACTTATTTTATGTTTTTGGATGGAGGGTAAGGATCACAGTGGCCCTAATTGCTACATTGAATTGATTGAAGGGCATAGGGATAGAGGTTAGTAGTGATCTAATTAATAAGGTAGTTGTTATAGCGATAAGAAAGGAGTTAGGATACACCAAGGGTCCATGTAAAATGGACATCTACAAATTAAGGAAATTTTATGTGGTGAAGGTAGTTGCACATCTGTTCACTAAGCTGAATGATAAAGAGAGATGGTCACAAGTAAATACCATGTGGCTACATATTGTGAATAAAATTTCACAAGGATAAGTATACAACTTAGCTAGCTTCATAACAGAAACAATTATTGAGGAAGCACGCATAGGTGAAAAGATAAGTTTTGGCACTATCCTACTATCTCTTGTGTTTGTATAAATTAGAGTGCCCGATGGGCCAAATAACAAGATCTGGGAATACCTGTGGAGAATAAGTCCCTCACAGAGAGGTTTGAGAAGTATTTGTGTGAAGGAAAAATGAGTTGCCCATTCGAATAAAGGGCAGAACTATTGTATGATCAAATTCACGTGGCCTTTAAGGAGGAATGGCACATTCCAAAGAAGTTACCCCCAGTAGTGGGCAAGGAAGTGTAGTTCGCGGTGTATCAACATTTTTACATCGTGTGGTTTGCAATGAAGGATGGGACATGGAGTCCTTGGTGTAAACTTCCATACGCCTTCATAGCATGTTACTTCTAGGTAGCAATACACAAGTCTATTGATGCACATTGGTTGAGCTACAACACAAACAAGGTAGAATGTGACTACCATACTCTAACAAAAACATATCTTTATCTAGGTTGATATTCCTATATTTAGAGGCTTATTTTTAATGTTATAAACATGAAGTTGATAAGTTTGGCTATTGGGGATAGTGGGTCTGTACTTATCTATCTGCAGCTTAAGCCTAGGTTGGAAAAAAAAAATTATGTGGAGAATGAATTCATGCTCTCAAGGCCTCCTAAGGGAAAACACATAGTTGAAAATGTAGTAGCTCCAAAGCCTGCCTTGACCCTAGAAGGAGATGAGGAAGAAGATCTCAATGAGGATAGAGGAGGCTTAGACCATAGATTTCAAAGATAGCCCACATACAAATAAGAGATTGAGCGCACAGATACTCCCCCACAGACACAAGAAGGAGAGTAAGACTTAGACATAGATGCATTCCATAAGGAGCATCAGTTTAAGAAGGTGTTCAAAAGAACTAGGACCCAAGGTACAGGAACATCACAACCTTTACGAAGGTCATCTTGACTCTCCCCTCAAAAAAAATCACCCGAGAGAAATAAAATAAGAAATTTTAAGCTTAATGAGGAGGAAGAGGAGTCTAAAGAGATCATGCTAGGAACCCTGGTCCAACATAAAGATGTGGAGGAACCCCGAGATGAAGAAATGACAGATGAAAAGGAAGGGGTGAGAGAGGCAGAACAAACTTTGTAAGATCAATCCATCATGCTAGTCACGACTCAGGTAAGAGAAGGGCCAACTCTAGACCTTAGTGCTAAGGTTCCTAAGGGGCCAAGGATAAAGAGAAGTGAAGAATATGTTGTCCCTAGTATGGGTGATACTGAGGACACAAGAAAAATCATCTGCATTCAGTTTCAAAGCACCATGGTTCTTAAGTATTTGTATGGGTGGGAGATGATGGACCCAGATATGGCCACTATGTGTATAAGGAAACAGTTATCCTAGTCCATGCATACTTGTATGGATGAACCAGACTTTGACGTGTACAAGGAGTCCTTTATCTCACGAAGAGTGAAGAAGGCACCCCAAAGTAGGCACATGACGATAAAACCTACTCTAATGTTTGATGAGCAAGTCATAAATGCCTTGGTCAAGGTATCTACTAAGGTGGCATGGAGAAATGTTGATAAGTTTTCCACCATTCGAGTATTGATGGAGGATAAAAAAGATAAAACTGAAGATATAGTGCACTTAAAGGAAGAGAAGGAATGAGAACGGAAATGAATGAGGATTTCGTTGGCATGGTTGAGGAGATTGGTGATCAAATTATAAAAACAAGGCCTCATCTAGAACCTAAGGTACTTGAAAATTTTCCTTCTACTATGCATTATGTGCACACTTTGGTTGATTTGGTGTTAGAAGATGGACCAATTTGAATACCCACACCAAAATATGTTAAACAAGAAGAAAAGAGAGTATGGGCCTCTATGCTTAGAAATATTTCAACTTATGTAATGAAATTACTAGTATAATTTAGATTATGAGCAGCAATAGAGCACCAAATAACACAATATTTCATAATAATGATCTCAATATGCAATTATAATAGCTTCGCCACTTCAAGGGGGCAACCTCCAAACCATATAATAAGACTCAAATTCTCAAATGATAATGAACTACTACCTACAATCCCTTATATATACTATTCATATGTTATGGCCATCACCAAGGCCGACCTATTAAGCATGATAAAGTATAAATGATATAATAAAATGATATGGTAAGCCATAAGTCGGATACTCATATCCTAATACAAGCAATATGTTAAGGGTGTAGCATTCCCTTCCCCTTTAAACCAATGTTTTCCTCAACATTGAATACTCATGGATGTTGCTTGCAGAAAACCTTCATCCTCCCAGTTACCTCTCTTATGCTCGATTCTTCCACTTGATCAGATATTCCTTAATGTCTCTAGTTTTTAACCTCTTAGTACATGTTTGCAGAATCTTCTCTGGCTCCAAAATGAGTCTTCCTTCCTCATCAAGTTCTGGAAATTCTGTTTGGGCTTCAAATTTCTATCCAATAACCTTCTTCAAGCATGAAAAATGGAATATTGGGGGTATGTGTGAAGATGGAGGCAACTCTATTTTATAAGCAACACTTTGCCAATTTTCTATAGAAGCCGATAAGGGCCATGATATTTAGAAGCAAGTTTGTTGTCCTTTTACTGTTTGCTTTAGGGACATTTTTTTGTAAGGTTGGAGACATACAAAAAACCAGTCACCAATTTCAAAATGTCTTTCACTACGGTGTTGATATGCTTGTTGTTTCATCCTATTTTGTGCTAATGCTAAATTCTCCTTCAATCTAGCCAAAACTTGTTGTTGATGTTGAATGTGTTCCTCGACATCTCGACCTTAGTTTGCACCCTCAAGGAGGAAGTGATAAAGGTGGATGGTAACCATATAATTCTAAAAATGGAGTCGAGTTTAGAAGAGGTATGAAAATATGTGTTATACCACCATTCTAAAAGTGGTAGCCATTTAATCCACCTTTCCTGCTTATCGATACAAAACAACATAGATACCCCTCTAAGAATTTGTTGACCACTCTCATTTTCCCATCAGTTTGAGGATGATAAGATGAACTGCGAGCTAGCTGAGTACCCAAACATGAAAATAATTTGGTCCAAAAACTACTTGTGAAAATAGGATCACGATCACTTACAATTATCTTTGGGGTTCCATGCGGCCTTTGAACTATCTCCAAAAAAATAGCTACGATTATACTAGTTACAAATGGATGTGATAGGGCATAAAAATGGGCATATTTTTTTATCCTATCCACAATCAAGAAAATAACATTCTTACCCTCTAAACAAGGAAATCCAGGTGATGAAATCCATGGAGACCTCCTCCCATCTCTGGCTAGGAATTGGTAAGGGTTGTAATGGACTGTGCCTTAATTGTTTCCCCTTGTTCTGTTGGCACACTAAACACTCGATACAAAATTTTATACATCCCCCTTGAGTCCTTCCCAAAATATATCTCTTTTTATTCTATGATATGTCTTCAAAAACCTAGAGTGTCCTCCAATAGGTGAGGCATGTAGGTCTGAAAGAATCTTATGCTTCAACTCGAATATTTACTCAAGTATAGCATGTCCTTGTACCATAAGGCATTACCTTTCCACTCAATTTTTTAGATGTCATAGATCCTTGCTTGATATTATGTATTATAGACTATGTATTCTTGTCTTGTTCCCATTCCAATCTTACTTCATCCACCCAATCTGCTATCAACATGGACATTCCACATAGTAAGACATCTGCGGATGTATCCCTTCTAGACAACACATCAGCTACTACATTTTCTTTACCCTTTTTGTATATGATTTCAAAATCATAACCCAATATTTTTTACCCACTTTTTTCTTCCTTAGATGATAACCTTTGCTCCAAAAAAATTTTGAGACTATCATGATCATTTTTACCTTTAAGTGTCTACCCATGAGATAGGGCCTCCATTGCTTGACCGCATGAAGAATAGCCATCATTTATTTCTCATAGATAGGTTTGAGTAGATATTTTCCTTTGAATTGGAAACTCTCAAATGTAATTGGTCTTCCTTCTTGCATTATAACTACTCCCAATCCTGATCCTGAAGTGCCACATGAATGTTTTGAGAAGTTGGGAGTAGCCAAAACTGGGGTGTTGCACAAGGCTTCCTTCAGCTGCTCAAAGGATTTAGTGGCTAAGTCTGTCCAATGGAAGGCATCCTTCTTTAGCAATGCAATGAGTGGGGTTGTTATTCTACCATATCCCCACACAAATCTTTTGTAGTACCTTGTTAGTCCTAGGAACCCACGAAGATTTTTGAGAGTTTTGGGCCTTGGCCATTCCACCATAGCTTTGATCTTCTGAGGATCAACTTTGACACCTTCATGGGATATAATGTGACCCAAGTACTCTACCTCTTGTACACCAAAAGAAAATTTGGATGGATTTGCATAGAGAGTATGTTTCTCCAAAACTTCCAACACTTTATTTACATGTTGTAAGTGTTCTTCCCATGTCTTACTGTAAATCAATATGTCATCAAAGAAAAATAATACAAATTTCCTTTTAAATGTCCTGAAAATAGTGTTCATCAAGCTTTGAAATGTTAAAGTTGCATTTGTAAGACCAAAAGCATTACCAAAAATCATAACGGCCCTCATGAGTCCTGAAAGTTGTTTTATGAACATCGTCCTCTTTTATTCTAATTTGATGGTACCCCAAACAAAGATCTAATTTTTTGAAATAAATAGCACCATGCAAGTCATCAAGTAAATCATCAATTAATGGAATAGGAAACTTATCTTTGATGGTGTAATTGTTGATTTCTCAATAATCTGGAAACGTCCTTCATGTTTCATCCTTCTTATGTACCATGACCACTGGTGAAGAATATGCACTCTAGCTAGGCCTGATGATACCTACCTTCAACATTTCCTAAACCATTTTCTCGATCTCACTTTTCTTGGAATATGGGTATCTGTATGGTATAATGTTAGGTGTTTGGCTCCATGGAATCAATTGAATGGCATGATAATGATCCCTAACTGATGGTATTCCCTTTGGACTTACATCAAAAATAGATGAGTGAGCATCAACAATATTCTAAAGATCGGGTGGCATTGAAGACTTTGTATGTTGTACTTCTATGGAAAATAACTTTGCTATAAATCCATCTACTCCTTTTCTGAGAAACTTCTACATCGATGATAGCTAATAATCTATCAAGACTTAGCTACCATCCCATTCAATTGTATTTTCCTTCCATCTGAATGAAATCGCATGAACACTTCTTGGAAATTCATCTCTATAGTACCTAAGGTTGTGAACCACTGGACACCCAAAACAATATATGCCCCTCCCGTAGAAATAGAAAACATAGGTGAGTCTAACATGTAGTCTCCCATAGAAAGCTTAATACTATGGCACTTTCCTGTGCACTTGACTATCCCACCATCCGCAATCATAACTTGCATTTCTAGAGCTGGGTAAATAAAACAATTGAGGCGGGTAGCTAACTTACTATTTATGAAGTTATGAGTACTCCCTGAGTCAATCAACACTGTCACCTTCTGTTTTTTGAGATAGCCAATAACCTTGAGTGTTTAAGGAGTACTAATACCTAACAATGCATGGTAATAAATTATAGGTTGGTGATCCTCTACTTCATCTTCTATTGGTTCCTCAGCCTCTCCTATAATTTCAGCATCCTCATCATCCTCATTACCTCCATCAATATAGAACAACTTATTCTCAACACATTTGTGTCCTCGTCCATATTTTCTATCATAGTTAAAACATAATAATTTTTCTCTCTTTTCTTCCATTTGTTGTGGAGTATATCTAATTAGCATAGAAAATGAAGGGGAAGAGATACAACAATCTCTAGTGTTAATGAAAGGTGGCCTCCTACTATAAATAACTTTTTCCTTTGGTTGATGTGCCATGATAATAGAATCAAAAATCTTGAGTGGATAAAACATACGTACCTCATACTCGATTTGGTCCTTAAGACCCCCAAGAAATAGGTCATTCAGATTATCTTCTCGTATATTCTCCACCCTTAAGGATAGGTTCTAGATTGGTGCACATAATCTTTGATTGATCCTGTTTTTCGTAACTTTTAGAATTGACTAAAGTAGTTCTCGAAACACTAGAACTATAGTGCAATTGCAAATCCTCGGTAAAAACTATCCAAGTGACACTGAGACTATTCTTCTGCCTCTGAGCACATAACCATCGATACCAAACAAATTGAGTGCAGTTCAAGATATAGGTATGCCAATGTCACCTTTTTTCCTGATGGTGTTTGATGTATCTCAAAGAAGTTCTCCATTTGATTTATCCAATTCAGGGGATCTTTACCATCAAATTTGTGCATATACACTTTCAACATCATGTTCCGTGGTTGTGAATAAGTTGGATTCTGATTGGGTTGGAAGAGTGATCCAACATGGTTATTTTGTCCATGATTTTGAACTGAAGATCCTCTTTGGTTGATATGGGTTGGATTTGGGCCATACTTTTTACCCTTTACATGTTGCATGATATCATCCAACCGATGATTTATTTGGGCTATGTCTCCTTTAGAGGTGATCTCATATTGTACATTTAATAGCTCATACTTAAGTTGGATCACCTTATGATCAACTAAGGTAAACCCTAGTCTTGAGGAATCATATTTGCCCCTTCTAACTTCATCTCTTCAATCACTATCCCATATTTATCTAGGGTTTTACCTAGAGTAACCAGATTATTTTTGCTCTTTTGGAAGGCCATGCCATGATATCAAACCTTAGGGTTTAGGGTTTCGATTACTAATTCGGTTGAATAGGAAAAAATACAAAGAATATACTAGTACTATATTTTTGAGATATTTCTGAAAATATAAATAACTTGAAAACATTCCACAATTTTCACCCTAGGGAGCAATTTAATGAAAAACCCTAAATTTGTAATAACTTGTGCAAAATAAAATCAAAAAATTCTAAAATTTTCAGAGAACCTTACTTGAACTATTTCACAACTCTGGTAAAAATATATCCCACTATTTCGCTCTGGTTCGAAATATATTGTGGAAACAAAAAATTAGGTTTTTGCCCTAATTTTGGTCCAAATCGCAGCTCGATACCACTTGTAATGAAATTACTAGTATAATTCAGATTATGAGCAGCAATAGAGCACCAAATAACACAATATTTCAGAATAATTATCTCAATATGCAAGTATAATAGCTTCACCACTTCGAGGGGGCAACCGCGAAACCATATAATAAGACTCAAATGCTCAAATGATAATGAACTACTACCTACAATCCCTATATACTATTCATATGCTATGGACATCACCAAGGCTGACCTATTAAGCATGATAAAGTATAAATGATATAATAAAATGATATGGTAAGCCACAAGTTGGCTACTCATATCCTAATACAAGCAATAGGTTAAGGGCATAACAACTTATGAGGCATTACTCCAAACTTCAAAGGATGAACTAAAGAAATCAAACCAAGCTCTCAATTTTTGTGTGGCACCAGAGGTAGTAATAAGGATCAGAACTCTAGTTAAAGATAATGAAGTTCTAGCAGCAATGAAAGATGAGACTTTACATCGTGCGGCAAGATTGGCACTAGTGAAAAAAGTGTGAAGCCCTTGCACGGTAGCCCAGGATCCACATAAAGAGAGGATTGATGAGATTGGGAAGCTCATAGCATAGAAGATGGATCTCCTAGAAGGAATGATGTCAGGTATGGCTAATATTGTCGGGATACTATAGAATGAGAAAGAAAATATTACTCAGGACGAACTGGATTTCATAGCCACATATATTCTTGAGAAGACAAGGACCATGCTAGATGAATGGAAGACATTGGAGGCTAAGATCAAGAATGAATATCTAGAGTTAATCCTCCCAGTTGAAGAAGAGGGAGCTGTAGAGTAAATATTGATTCATTTGTACAATGATTCTCTAATTCTCTCAATACTTATTAGTTATTATTGGGAACATCAGAAATAATTCCCATTGCCGGGATGGAAATTTACAAGAGTGTGGGGTAATGTTGAGTATAAAAAAATTCTAAAGAGAAGACACACAAAGTATACATGTGTGGGAACAAGGTGCATTTAAAGGCATGGGAAGATAGGAAAGGAAACACACACGAACACTTTTTCTCGATACTTCGTATTTTTTATGGATAAGGACTATTTTTGGAGATAGCATGTGGAGAACACATAGGGATGAAGACTTGCACTTCATGAAATTATTTTTGGGAACGAGTGGCTGATAAGTTTCATGCATGGTTTGAGCTAATAATAGGATTTCTTCTTCCAATCAACTATAGGTCATCTATTATTAGAACATTTACATGTATGCATGTTATTGTAAAGGTGCATGGCTATTATCAGCATGTGACCTATTTTGAGAAGTACATAGGTGGTGAAAATAAAGTCCCCACCTCTATAAATATGTATTGAACAATGTAGTTTAGGAGAGGCTGATTTATTATATAGTTATGTCATTTGAACTTAAAGTGTGCATGACTCGGGAGATACTTTATAGTGTAAGAATATTTTATGTTTTATAGTGTTTAATGCAATGGAGTATATTAGATGGATAATGGTGTTGAACATAACTAAATATGGTTCATGTATGGTTAATCTTATTATAGTTATTGTCTAATTCATGATTCACAAAGATCTACATCTTGATTATACACTATGGAATGATTATGTTTAATTATGGATCTGAATATGTTTTATAACCTTCACACTAACATCCTACACAAGTAAATTTAAAGAGGGTCCTGGTACCTTTACGCACTTTAGGTGAGCACTCAGCTCAGGCTGGGTGATGTTCCAGTGTACCTGAGTTATTTATAGTAGATTCTAGACTGCATCAAAAACCCTCAACCATAAACCCTAAACCCTTAACTCTAAACCCTGAGCCCTAATCCCTAAACCCTAAACCCTATTTTTAGCACCATGAACCCTAAACACTAAACCCTAAATCTTAAATCCTAAACCCTAAACCCTAAATTTTGATCCCTAAACCCCGAGCTCTAGGCCCTAAACCTAAACCTAAACCTTATTTTTACCACCATAAATATTAAACCCTAAACCATAAACCCTAAACATTGATCCCTAAACCATAAACCCTAAACCATGAGCCCTAAACCCTAAATCCACGAGCCTAAACCTAAACCCTAAGCCCTAAATAATATTCCTAAATCTTCCTAAATTACCTCCAACACTTCCAAGATTCTCTGACATCACCTCTAGATGCTTAATATATTTCTTAAACTATCCTAGACGGTGTTTGATTAACTCAAAACTATTTCAGGATTAGGGTTTAGGGTTTATTGTTTAGGATTTAGGGTTTAAGGTTTAGCATTTAGGGCTCATGGTTAAGGGTTTAGGGTTATGGATTGAATTTTTAAGGTTTAGGGTTAACAGTTAATGGTTTAGTGTTTATGGTTTAGGTATTAGGGTTTAGGTTTCATGATTTAGAGTTTAGGGTTAAGGGCTCAAGGTTAAGGGTTGATGGTTTAGGGTTTGGGGTTTAGGGTTAAGGGTTGATTGTTTAGGGTTTAAGGTTTAGGGTTTAGGTCTTAGGGTTTAGGTTTTAGGGTTCAGGGTTTAGGGTTTAAGTTTATGGTTTATGGTTTAGGGATTATGGTTTAGGGTTTAAATTTTATGTTAGTAGTTTTTCACTCAAAAACATAATGCGGGTGTTAGGAAGGTGTTTTCAACTCACAAAAATTCACCCCGTCCTCATGAGATCCTTACCCATGGTAAAAATAATCTATTTATGATATTACTCATTCCCAGGAGGTACTTATCAATGTTTACAAATATTAACTTATCCCATGTTGTGATCATATCTTTAATGCTTATAAATTTAGGGCCATTTTTTTCTTGAACCGAAAGGGTTAGCTACACTATCTTGAAATTCTTCATGAAACCTTCAAGTATTTACAAACACGTATATGATTTACATATATTTCTAGTGCCTATTTATTTTCCTCCTAACTCCTTACGGGACTCCCAAAATCATCCAAAGAAATCAAATTTCACCATTAGAGTGTTCGTTCCTTACACCTAAAAAACTCGTTGTTGAGAAGATTTCCCTTGAATGAGTAAACCTTTCCTAAATATTCCTAAACACTCCTAAAAATGTCAATAACCAATCCAAAAGGCCCTAAAACCTAAAAAGTGACTATATTCCTTCACAAAACATATATTGATTCTATAATTTAATCCTAAAAGCTTGAATGTTGAACGCTGAAATCTTAAAAATACCTATGTACTAACCAGTTAGAATCTGAAAAATTTGTCTTCTAAACCATGACAGATGGAGCATGTGATACTAATTCCATAAGGTGCGAGTGACCCAAACATCTTATATTTACTAAAATAAATTTAAAGTATAAGAAATAATAAAATATAAATAATAATAAAAGAAAAACTTATACTTTAACATTTATTTTTGTACATAAAAGCATGTCACATACACATATACCAAATAACACATTAAAATGGGAGTGTGTTATAACGCACTCATGTTTCACCTTTTTTGGGTTTGAAATTCCTAATCCATAGGCTTGGATTTTCCTTGGATTACCAAACCAAAGGTTTGGGTGTTTCTACGTGATTAAAACTATTTTTGACACAAAAGATCAAAATTTTACATGTGCACCCCAATATCTTGTGCATTAAAACATAATATTAAAAAAATTCTAGTATGATGTCAAGCTCGATTTTTCCTTGATGACGATATAATTATTTCTAAAATATGATTAGTTTAAGGCTTTCTTCCATATTTTCTTTTACTATTGCCTTGTTTTCTTGTAAAAACCTACGCATACATTTTGGTACACAATTTACAATTTTTATCCAATTTTTTTATAGTTTTTCTAAACTCCATTCTACATGCGCTAAAAAACACTAAAAAATGACTTTTTTCTAAAATTTATGGGGGTGCACACACAAATATTTCATTTTCAAGATGTGTGCACTTTGAAAATTAATTAAAAAAATTATACATTCATCCCAAAATTATGAAAAATAATGGGACCTCGTACATGGTCTTAGCTAACTTTCTACATAAGGTATTTGAAAAAAATATATAGAACTCAAAAAATGGGGGCACACACACAATAGGTTCTTATCTTTTTTACACAAAAATAGACATACTTTGTGTGCGCACCACATTTGACCCTCTTAATCTCAACCATTTTTTAAAAAATAGTATTTTAGAAACTATATTATGAGCTCTACAATACTTATTTTTATCACTTTGTCAAATTTTGAGCATAGGCATGCCAAATTATTCGATGAAGTTCAGGTTTTGTTGATTTCAAGAAAAGGTGTCCCTTTTTAACCCCCTTTTGGCCCCCATTTCCATGTACTTACCCCCTTACAAATCCTACAATTGCCAAAAGGTAAATTATACTCCATCTAGTACATCAAAGGCAAGGGAAAATGATGAAAAATCAAGAGAAGAATTTTTTTCTAAAGTTGATAAAAACCTTATTGTAAGGAAGGATGTCTCTCAATCTATCTCTAAGCACTTTCAATCATATTTGGAATTTAACTCTAGATATGAATAAGCCTACCATCAAAAAATTTGTACTTAATATAATTACCACAAATTCTATCGGTTCAGGATAGAATGGGACATGTATGTCGAGAATGCATGGTACAGATGTCATAGAATTGTGAAAAGCCCCTATTACAGATACGAGCACAATATTGGATTAATGGCGAGAGGAGGGATGTAAATGCAAATATATGAAAAAAAAAAAAACAAATTCCAAACAACTTTTACATATTGATATCCAAAATGGTGGAGAATAATTTCTATATATCTCGCACACATGTCTCGTTCGATGGGACAAGATGGTCTTAAAGTAACAATGAGATTTATTGCACTGCATTTTATAGTTTTTCTTACATACTACAAAATTATAACAAGGGCCTTTCACCTTTGGTCCTTCCTTAAACATCACAGTCAAATCTCAATAAAATATGGCAATAAGATTTCTCCCATGTTTCAATCACTAATGTGACAAGTGCACAAAGCTTTAGAACAAACATACAATGACCTCATGTCCAAAAACACTTTGCACAAATAGATCAATTCTACAAATGGCACACTTGATTCCATTAAAAGTTGTCATGTAACTTACTATGCACGTAGAGTGTAATCACAACAAAATCCTAATAGCTATTTGAGCATTGTACATGAAAAAATGGACAAGATGAAAACTAAAATACCAAGGATAGGAAAAAGAGAAAATCAATAAGAAATGTTATTAATCTCCTTGTCACCTTGACTGGTATGTTGACACATGGGCACAAAACGGGGGTTTCGGGAACTTTTTTCTCCCTTTTGTTGAGTGAGGATAAAACTTCACAATAACATCATTGGCACTATGTATCTAGAAGCTAGAAGAACCACTTACAGATCAGTATGGTGATTTTTATATAGTAGTGGGACATCAAAACACCCATTACATGATGCATTGTTGCAAAATGATGCATATGACAAGTGTAAGGAATACAAGCAAAAAAATGAGGGTGCTCATACAAATAATATTGCAAGCAATTATACAAGTTCATTTAGAAAACAACCACTAACTCTCTACTTACAACTAAATAATGTTGCAAGTGACAAAAAAATCACACATTTTTGTGTTTGTATCCATGTTGATAGTTGGAAGGATTTTCAACATAGTGTATGTGATTTTCCTTCCAGTGGGTCACATGCATGAAGACATAGATGGGACATTCGGCTGATTATCAACAACATTGTGCAAATTGGATACATTCTCTTTGCCACAAATAATGGACACTTACAAAACATGCTAAGAGGAGTCTAACACATTCACTCCATACATTATCAAGGAATTCTATGAATTTAAGGCATTTGTGGAACCACACTTGCTAGATGGTAACCACAAGATCATGGGTATCAGTAAACCAAAGATGTTTAAATTCTATGTAAAATACAACAAGCTCGTTATGGAGTTCAAAGCATCGATCTTGGAGTCCGTTTGGTCACACTCAATTGGGATTTAGAAAAAGTGGATGGGAAACCTTTCTTTGCTGAAGGGGATCCTCCATTGGCACCCTTCAAACAATCCAAAGAGATGGCGAGACATGCGAGAGAGGCATTAAGGCATACATCACAATGGGAAAATAGTTCAACATATGGTGGAGAAGCATACTATGTTCGAAAGATTACATATTCGAAAAATGTTCTACGTTCCCTAGAAAATCCCTTTTCGATTGTAACATGACGAGAAGATATTATTTTTGGCCAAAAAAAAATTAGGAAAGTGCAATGTATGATTAGATGGTGGGTGCACCATGTCTTGATATGGATAGCTATTGTTGTCAAAATTTCCTTTCAAATAAGGCTATATATGTTGGACCTATTTGTGATAGACATCAAGATAAATTCAACCCAGGAGTGGATGTGAATGTTAGGTAGGTGATATTAGTAAGATCGTTTGATGATCATGAACCTATATGGATGGGCAAGGTAGAAAAAAACTAATACCTGATGTTCATACAAACACTCAAAAGATAACGGTACACTTTGGTGGGAACCCACGGGAAAAATAAAGGTATGAGGAATGCTTGTTGAAAAATCAATGGTGGAAAAAATCAAGGGACACATCAGATATTGATATAGACAGCGTCATCTGGGAATGGAGTCCAAGAAAAACATGGAAAGGATTTCAAATTAAAATACCGAATTGGGGTCATGAAGCTATCCAACAATACCTTGCACAAATTCAAGAAAATAAATTAATACCCTTGCAGGATCAATGCTTATGTATTTTTATGGAAGGATTGATTTCCTATAGAAATACATTTTCAAGTCCATTTTCTCAAAACAAGTTATTTAATGTAATTCTTAACTCTTTTTTGTTCTTTACGATTTATAGAATGGAAAAACATAAAAGTAGTTGACTTTATCACACGCAACTTGCATATTTACAATATCACAGTCTTTATATATATATATATATATATATATATATATATATATATATATATATATATATTATATCATATATATAATATACATAAAATATTAAATAAATATAAATTTGAAGTATTTCAATAACTATTGTTTTGTATTTTTAAAGGGAAATATTGTAAAATTATTTTCATCTAAAAAAATTTTATAGGCATAAGTGGCCTTCAAATTTAGCCCTTGGGTTGATGTAACTTTGTGGCACCTAGGCTTATGTAACTTAGCGGAAGCTAGGCTTATGTATGTTGATAGTGGGTAGGCTTATGAAACTTGTTACCACTAGGATCATTTCACCTAGACGATACTACTCTTGTGTAAATTAGCGTCCACTAGGATTATGTAAGTTAACAACCCATATACTTATGTAAGATAGTGTTTTTAGGATTATGTAATTTAACATCCTATACACTTATGTAAGATAGCATATGCTAGGCTTACCATCCTTTTATGTAACTTAGAGGCTACAAGGCTTATGTAACTTTGACTCTGCTAGGTTGATTTCACCTAGCATGCACTTTCATCATGTAAGTTAGCAACCACTAGGATTATTGAAGATAGCGGTCATGAAGCTTATATAAGATAGCATTCATGAGGCTTATGTAAGATAGCAACCACTTGGCTTATGTGGGGGATTAAAATAATAACAAAATAGAAATCCTAAAATAGTGAAACTAAAATCTAAAAATTGGGATTTATAAATTGGATTACAATAGTGGTGAAATTGGAATCCAATAATAGCGCTATTGGAATCCAATATTAGCCAAATTAGAATCCAATAATAATGATATTGGAATCCAATAATAACGATATTGGAATCCAATAATAGTGAAATTGGAACTAGAATAAATCCAATAATGAAAATATTAGAATCCAATATTGTTAATAATGGAATCCAATAATAGTAATAATGGAATCTAATATAGACAAAAATGGAATCCAATATACGTAAAAACAAAGATGGATTTCTTCCAATACTTGAAATATTGGAGTCTCAATTCATTGGAATATGTCCCAATTTAGTGAAATAAGTTTTATTCCTTTACTTATATGATTATTATCCACCATCCCTCACTTCCAATGCAATGTTCCATCCTAAAGTAAGAGAAGTTGAGGACCACATTCAGCACCAATAAGAGTTTCTCTCTAGCCTAAAAGATAACTTGGTCATGGCACAACATTACATGAAGCAATAAGATGATCAACACCATAGTGAATGAAGTTTTGAAGTTGGAGACTTGGTTTTTGTGTGATTACAGCCATATAAGAAAATATATTTGAAACAACATAAAAATATATATAACAATATTTCACCCAAATATTATGGGCCTTATCAAGTGTTAAAAAATTGGTAGTGTGGCATATAAATTGGAGCTTCCTCAGTCAAGTAAAATACATATAGTTTTCCATGTTTATTTCCTAAAGAAGGTCATTGGAAAGAAGGTTTCTTCTCAATCATTATTACCAAATCTTGATGAAGAGGGACATATCATCTTGAAACCTGAAGGAATCCTATAAATACACACTAAGAAGTTGAGGACAAGGGTCATCATTGAGTATCTGATCAAATGGAATAATTTGGAAATTGAAGATGCAATATGGAAGCATGAAGCATTCCATGAGAAGCATCCAAATTTTAGCAACATTGGGGAAAATGTTGCTTTGAAGGGTAGGGGCATGTTATGCCTTTAACCCTAATTCATATATCAGGATATGGATAGTTGACATGTGGCTAACATAATCTCTTATCATGTCATATCATAAATATTTATATTTTCATATGATTTTGGGTTGTTCTTAGGGATTTGGATAGTATATTATGGTATATATAGGAGTTAGAGAGTAGGATATTATCTGATATTGATCACTTGAGTCTTATTATATGGTTTAGAGATTTCCCCCTTAAAGCGGATAAGTTATTCTACTTGCAGTTGTGATCATTTCTCTATATTTTATTATTCTTCATTGTTTTATTATTGCTAATATTCATATCTATGTAAGTAATTTTACTACGAGAGTCTTTCAAACTATCTTCATCAACCCATGAATCCTCAAAGGCAAATGAAAATGGAAAAAGGAAAGACAAATAATTGGGAAAGAAGGAAAAAAAGGGATTTCCCTAGTTACCCTTGTACCACCAAATCCTACATGGAATTTTTATTCTAGTGCATCACATCATATGGCCACTTTACACATGGAGTTCACTTCCATAGATCCATGTGACATGTTCATTGTATGATTAGGTGACAACACTTTTGCATAGGTATTTGGGAGAGGGTCTTTGAAGTGAGTGGAGGAACATTAAATAATGTTCTAAGTATTATCCCATTATCAACTAATATCCTATCGAGTCTACAATATTACTCATCTTGTTCAGGGAATTAGGTTGATTTGAATCCATATTCAGTGTATGTCAAAGAGTTTCACAATGTTAATATCATTGCGGTGTGTGTATTCACTCATCGATTTGGCTATATTCATTCTCTCACTTTGTCCCTCCTTCAGATTCTTCATTGGATTCATGTATAATTGATGAACTTTAAGATCCACGAGCACATTTTTGATGATGAAGACTTCTCTTCTAACACATATGACTACAATAGTGATTGCGACCTCCTCCACAATATCATTTTCACCTTCCAAATTTTGAGGAGTGATTTATTGATCCACCTACTTCACGGTTCACCACGGACTTTTCGGGGATAAGGTGCCTTGATTTATGACTCATCATACATTGAGAAGTCTAGTATATAGTTTTATGTCCTTTCATGTTCCTTCTTTGTTTTACGCTTGATATACACCATCCTGCATAGATCATTTGGCTCTTATTTTTTACATTAGGAACACAATTCCTTGTATAGGAACCAAACTTTGGTCGATATCCAACAACCACTTGGTGGATCCATTCAATTTTCCATTCCACTCTTAACTTAACTTACTTCATCTTCAAAATCATGTTAAGAGGTGCATTTTTAGGATACAAGGTGGCTACGAGAATTTGTAGCTTTGAGTGGGGATTTTGTTCCTACCTTCATTTCATTTCTCTATTTTGGGGAGTTTTCCCACTTGCTTTTCTTTAATTTATGAGATATTTTCATTATACATGGGTACCTCATTAGGCCTTATTTTTAGGACCCGCATTTTATTCTACCCAACTAAGTTATGCTTAGGGGGTGTTGGTGTAATATTTTTTCACTATGTTTTTTTACCTACACGAATAACTAGCTTGTTTAGCTTAATCATGGGTTATTACTGAAATATACTTTAACTTATTTTCTATTTGTGAATTGGTTGTGTTTTGGTTGACCTAATTTATCATTCTATAATTTAACCTTGTATGCATCTTTTGGATAATGATTTTATGAAAAAATTATTATGCATTGAGGATTTTTCTCCATTGAGTGTTTTTAAGATTTAACTATTACACACGGGTTGTTTTTTTATGCATTTGATCCTATCCAGATGTGATCCTTGATTGTGGCCCACTTTGATTGTCACCCAATAGTATAATGAACATGTCACATAGCTCATGTAGACACCTAAATTACACTCTTATTTCCATCTTATCCCGGTTCACTTCCTAATTCATCATGTTATTCACCCATCTCGTGATTAATTGATTAAATTGATTAATCATGTACATCATACCCCTTTGGATTAATTAAATTAATCCCTAGTACCCCTTTATGCTAATTTAATTATAATTTATTAATTAATTAAGTGTGCACTTTCAACAACCACTTTAGACCTAAATGGACTCCACTTGGACTCCACATCCCCATCTAAGTCAACTCCACATGGACTTCACTTCACCAGTCTAGTCAATAGCACTTATAGAATCCTAGAAAGGTTGGGGAAATTGGATTGCACGTAAAACCACCTTTCAAGATGTAATTTTTGTAATTAATTCCATTACTTCCCCTAAATTCCCTAGAACTATTGCAACCTCCTCTAATGTTATTTTTAGCATGTGCATTCACCCTCTTGTAGCCAATTTCTAACCATTTCTACCTTTATAAAATGCAGGCTTACCTCCGACAAACCCACTTCAATTAAAAACATAATTACTCTATCAAATTACATTCCAATATTTGAATATTAGAAGCTCCCATAACTGTGTTTGTAGTAATTGCATCCTCATCCCCACTTTGGAGGTCATTTAAGAGCACCCACAATTCCACAAGGTTACATAGTTTTTAAGTTCTCATAACCTACTTGAGGTTTACTCTGGAAAGTGGAAGGTTTTATGTTTTTTTGTCTTCCCATTTTTGTATTGTTTGTTTTCCCATTTCAAGTAGATTTCCACCTGATTTTGACATCCCTAGTGTAACCGCAACCACCATCTTTCATTTTGTTTCAATTTCCCTTTCCCTTTCACATTTTTTTACATATTTAAATTGATCCATTTTGTTTTTGGATTTTTCTCCTATATTTTGTGTTGTTGTGTGTTGTTGTTCGGGTTTGTGGAGCCTCGTGGGAGCATTTGGAAGCAACAAGATCAATATATATATATATTACATCTTTTTAGCATTGTTATCTTACAATTTCATATTGATTTGGTGCCTTTGCTGCATTTTCTGACTAAAAAGAAACAATTTTCAAATCTTTGTTGGTAGGTTTTTTTCTCCAAAATTAGTTATACTTTTAGTTGTATCTTAAAAAAAAATCTATTTGTTGCACCTGTTAAAAATCCTACACAATAAAACAAAAATTCTGTTATATCTTGTAGTCTTTACCCCTAACTTCTCTTCAAACCCTAAGCACGCCGGCATATCACCCAACCTGACTGGGATCTCACCCAAGGTGCATGTAGGTACCAAGCCCCTCCTTTATATGAGCTTCATGAGAATTTTCTCCATTAATGAAAAGGTGTTTGCATAGATAGAAACTAGTTACATTCATTCTTACAATTTAGATCAAGAACTAGATCTAGGTTTAGGTGCACCACATATGGAAGTAAACATGATCACATTATAGCAATATCATAGATAAACCCTAAACAGTATCAAGAACACAAATTTTCGAATTCATAGACAATAAATAAAACACATACATCAAGACCCATAACATAGATGTTCAGAACCACGTCATTGTTTTAATTCATCAACATACAATAGCCAAATATATTAAGGATTCCATGGATAGATATAATACAACAACAGATTCTTAGCATGCTCTCTACAAAGTAACTTCATAACAGGGGCTTACCATCACCTCCTACACTCTCCACTCATTCCTCTCTCCTTAAAACCCATAGATCTAGGTTTAGGTGCACCACATATGGAAGAAAACATGATCACATTATAGCAATATCATAGATAAACCCTAAACAGTATCAAGAACATAAAGGTTCAAATTCATAGATAATAAATAAAACACATACATCAAGACCCATAACATAGATGTTCAAAACCACTCCATTGTATTAATTCATCAACATACAGTAGCCAAATACATTAAGGATTCCATGAATAGAGATAATACAACAACAGATTCTTAGCATGCTCTCTATAGTAACTTCATTACAGGGCTTACAATCACCTCCTACACTCTCCACTCATTCCTCTCTCCTTTAAACCCATCCTCTATCTGAATACTATGCAAAACCATACAAAAGGAAGAATAGGAATGAATCTCCTCTAACCACTCATCATTACAAGAAAAGTCCTAAAGGAATATTTCATGATCACCTAACCACTACCCAAAACATGTCAAATTTCATCATGTGTTTCCCTAATTGAGTAACCTCAGCATGCAAGTGTCATCTATCTATAACTAACTCCACCTTTCCAGCCCTTGATCCTTTCATGATAACTGTAATGATACCTAGGAATATTCCTTCCTTGAGTTACAAGGCTTCATATCTTAACCTTATCCAAATAGAATCAGTTACCTTTCCACATGCTCTCTAACACGAATTTGATCAAGGCTCAAAATTGAATAATTCGTGAACCTTTCATGCTTGGGTGCGAGCCTTTATGCATCACCAAAGTTACCTTGGCACGTTCCTCGTGCCTGTTCTCTGTACACAAAAACCCTTCGTGCCTTGGGTACTAGGTCATTTTAGGGTTTTAACAGTACCCCACAATAATTCAATTGTTTCCCCTTGAAATCCTTCATGCTTCTGGAACAAAACCTCAATGACCCAAAAATATGCTAAGGAAAAAATTTTGCATGGTTCAACCATTAAGTGACTAACTAGAGGAGTTCAGGGAACTCCGCATCTATTTCATCCTTTATCTTCCCCCATGCCTTCAATTATGCTAAATCCTTTCCTAGTACCTCTCCTATAATGTTGGGAACTTTGTCTAGAGTGACTTCCTCCACTTTCCCCTTGAGCTCATTTATGGCTACCAACAGCTCCGTGCAGATACCTTCAAACTCGTCCATCTCGCTCAATGATGGAGTCCTGGAGTTCACCAATCCTGAAATCCACTTTCTCACACTTTTTTTTATTTTATTCTTCTAAGAAGTAGTGTCAAAAATAAATTTTGTGCACTAGGACTTGTTGATAGGGATTTTCTCTTATAATGTCTTGAGAGCGGCCTCTTCCTCAACTACATGTGCATCGATTACTAGCTCACATTTCTGCATTGTCAAAACCCATGTTTTCCAAGATGTCTACCTCTTTGAGTTGAGTAAGTAAATCCTCCAACTCAGTGATCTATGCTTCAACATTTAAGTTTTCTTTTCCTTCTCCTTGATGACGTCTGCGATTGTCAACCCCTTTCCATCCTTGATGTTGGTCAACAACATCCCCACCAAGTCTTCTAAATATTCCATTGTGTTCCCATAATATGTCCTATCCTGGCTCACCAACATCATAAATTGTCCCAAAATTCCTTTAATGAGGGCACCAAATCAATCATAGGCCTCCTTAGTTTACACCTAATTTCCATTCAATCCTTGGCACAATCTCTCTATCTCTTTTTCTTTTTCCTTCTTCACCGCAACTAAGGTTCAAACAGTGACCCCTACATCCAAGTTGTGTCACACCACCTCCGATGAAATCTTATATAGATCATTACAAGATTTCTCATCTGTTAGGTGGCTACAATCCACCACTTGGTATGTCTATCCTCCTATCTTCTTTAGGTGAATGGTCTTGATCGTGTGATAGGCCGACCTCAAATTCTAGCTATTTTGTGTGGCAGTGCCGGTTCCAACTTATCATCTTCCTTTTTCTTGGCATTCCCCCTTCTTAATACAAGATATCTCATGCATGTATTTTCTCTAAGGAAAGGGTGTCTTGAAATCTCATTTGTAATATATTCATGGGGTCATCCACAAAGTCCATATGGGGGGACATGGGTGTCCACTTTTTCTTTGTCACCTTGCACTTTGAACGTTGCTTCTTTGATCCAAGAGTGAACCCCTTATCCTCCTTTATGACAAAAGATTCTCCCTTACTTTCTTCCTCCAGATTGGTGGGCCATGTAGGAGAAGACTCTTGCATTAGGATCTTCTCAGTTTCTTCCACAGAATGAGCCTTCTCCTTGGCGCATGCATCAACTTCCACCTTGGTGTCTGCCTCAGCTCTTCTCTTCTCTTCTACTTCGAGCTCAGCCTCGAGTTCCTCCTTGAAGGTCACATTATCTTCCCCCGACTCTATTTCTATTTCTGAACTAGAAACCTCATGCACCTTATGTTTCTTTTTTCTATATCATCTCCTTCAGGTAACTCTCATCCCTTATGACCTACTTCAGTGTCCTTAACACTTCCTAGCTATGAAGAAATTGTGCCCCAACTAATACCTCGGTGCATATAGTATTTTTCTTAAGGGAGGTGTCCAAATTCTCCTCACTTTCTTCTTCTCCCACTACTACCTCCTTGTCTTCCTGAACCACTTTCATAGGTGGGATCGGTGCTTCTCATGGCTTAGGGAAGGGGGCATCTCTAACATCCATCTCAACTCCTCCCTACATATTTAGGCATAGATGTACAAATACCATGTGGATGTATCCCTTGATGGTAATATTGATATGTGGGTGTAGATCTAAGAATTCAGGCTCCAGGGTCTCCACATATGCTGGTCTCAAGTTGTATCTATAGGTTACATGCAGGGTGTGAACATCTACATCCACCTTATCTACGTTGAAGGTCAATAATTGTGCATCCTTCAACTAGTTGATGGCACACTTCAGGTACTTAGTGGTGAATGAAAATGGGAGTTTGTACCATAGCCATTTCTCTCCTTTGGCCATCACAAACCATGTCGACTAAAAATTTTTATGATTAAAAACTGAAATTGGTCCCCAATGATCTTTGGAAGCTTGTATGGGATGTGCTATTCATTTTCAATAGCTATGTATAATTTCTCGTACCATTTGTTCATCTGTGCCTTATACGCATTAGATATACTCCGTTAGAAGTGAATTATTTGAATTATATTCTAGGATATAAGTGTATTGGTGGGTAAACCCACATGTTATTATCGGTCTATCCGGGACACCAAGTTCCCAGAATATAAATATTAACAAAATAGACCCCCCAGTTATCTTTTCTCTCAAGTCATTCTGCACTCACGCCTCCTCGATGATACTATCTATGATAAACTATGCAAAATTGTAAAGGGCTCACTTGTACACCATGTATTCAGGATTCATGAACCTCTTGTTTATGTTCATACACCTCTCAGATGTGCCCAACTTGTAACTAATTATTCATAAAATGACTATCAATGTCGATCTGGTAGATCCACAATAACATGTGCCCTTCCCCCCTTCTCATAGTTCAATTGCTCAACTAGCTCTTCTACCTTCGTAGTGGCACTTAAATTGAGGGACATGTCTTCACTTTTTTTCCGGGCTTGTTACCCTATGGATTAAATTTCCTATGAGTCTCATCCTTCTCCCCACAAAGTATAAAAATTCTCCATGCACTCGTTTTTCATCATTTTCTTTAAGGATTTAGATGAAATAGATAATGGTATGGGCTAAGGAGGAATACTTGTTGTGAAGTTCGATGTAAAGGTAGTTGCATGCATTCTAACTTCTTGATCCAATTCTGACTATGAGAACTTATTTTTGGCTAGGAGGAACTACCTAAAATATAAAACAAGACCACAAAAGAGAGTTAAATAGTATATAACAGTGGACTCATTTAGCGTATGCTAGATCTCGGGAAGTGTGATACTTCTAGAAAAATGTCAATCCATTGTTTATAAATCAACATAAAATAACTTAAACATGTAAATAAAAGAATATAGTGCTATCTTTCTGATTTGGGTGCCTCAGATTACTATTAGCATCGATCTGATTAAATACTAAAATGTTATGCAGATAAAGGTTTTGAGTTGGGTTGTGGGTAGCGCAGTGGTCTCGAAAGTCACAGATAGAATCTTGGTAAGGTTGGGCTAAAATTTTGAGTTTTTTTAGGTGAGGTAATTAGGTTTTTAGTCTAGAATAGTATTATAAGACACGAGACCGACATCCATCGGGGTGACCGATGTCAGTTTAGGTATGACCGATACTGGTTGTTATGAAAAGTGGCAGGGAGTTAGGTTGAGGGTGTTTGGACTCTCTTATATCTTAGAGAAGAGAGTTTGAAGGTACTCTATGGGTGAGGGTAATGTGATAGGTCCAAAATAGGTGTGGTAATGTTTTGAGTGAGGTTTGGGGTAGGCTAAGGGTTGAGTTGTTAGGTTAGGTTGTGATCATAGTGACTAATGTCGGTATATGACAAACCGAGCACAATTAGGGTTAACCGGTGTCGGTGACTATGGGGAACTAGAAGGTTGTAGAACGAGTTTTGGATCCTCTCTGTGATTACACAAAGATTTTGGAGGGTGTTTGCAAGGTCTATGTGAGGGAGGTGGTTTTGGGATAGGTTTTCATGAAGTTTAAGTGGGGTGTGATGGGGTGGTCGATAGAGAGAAAGCTGAGGGATAGATCTAAGTAAGAACAATGAATAGATGAAGGAAAATAGAGAATACAATTACAAGTGACAAAGGAAAAACTAACTTACTTGGAGTTCAAAATGATTCTAAATGCCTGTAGTGGTGGAGCGGTGAATTGAAGATATTGGTGTTGGTTGATCTATAGAATGGTGTTTAGTGATACGGCAGTGCTTCCCGGGATGCTACCGTGAATGTAAAGGTATTCTAATCAATCTTGGTGTTGGCTATGGTTATCTATGTGTGAAAGGGATCTGGTTCTTGCTTGCATGTAGATCTCCTTCATTCCAAAAACTCAAGAATTTTCCAACCTCTTAAACAAGGTTATCAAAAGGAATATATAGGTAACGATGGCGGTTCGGGGTGACCGGTGTCGGTTTAAGGTTGACCAACATCTCGTTAAGGCGGGAAATCCTAGGTTTACTAAAAATGCTATATCTTAGCAATATTTTTGGGCTATCTTGGTCTAAATCACATATCAAAATGGAATGTTACATTTTAATGAGTGGAAATGTGGTTAGAGGGAGAATAGGCATATGATTTTAAGGTTACACTAAGTCTTAGTTCATTAAGGTAGGTATGACTAAGCCTTAGTTAGTTATGGTGAGTGAATGTTGAGTCCTAGAAAAGGGGAAATATACTAAAAATAGGTTTGTGGCGAGGTGGTGGGGTGAGGTTTCTAGGTGAGGTGGAAATTAGTTTAATTATGGTAATTAAATAATGAGTATTTTGAGGTTGAGTATCACTTTAATTATAAATAATTAAACTAATATTAATGTGGAGTAAAAGGGTCATGATTAGGTGAATATGTTTGAGTTGGATATTTGAAAAGGGACCAAGGGGAGTGTGATCCAATTTTGGTGTCTACATTTTTCCCCTTTTGTTGTGTATCTTATATTGGTAAGAGATGCTGACAAAAACAGGAAGTTATTACCCCATGTGTGGGTGAAGGTGATCCAACTCAAATTAGGCACTGATGAGGTGTAATACAGAATCGGTGAGTGGTTTGATAAATGTGTAGGTGGTGAAGATTGGTGAGAGAAGGGTTTGAGTATTGAGGGAAAGGGTGACAATTAACTCAGGTAAGAGGTAGTAGGTCGGGGTAAAAATTTTGTCATGGGTAATTGAAATCAAATACACACACACATATAGATTGCAACACGGTACCAGGTTGAAGAGCTTACAAACTATACATCATCCAAGGTCAATAGTTTTATCCAATCAAGGGTGAAGTGATTCAGGTATCCAAGGTATAGGATATGGTGCAGTAAAACAACATAGGTCATGTGCAGGAACATTTAGGTATGCTCTAGTACGCGGAGGTTTGGTCGGGATAAACGGCATGAAAATAGGCAAGGTATGGTTGGTAGGCATAAAAACATAGGTAACAACATCGCAAGGTATAGCAAGTGCATAAGGTCAATGGTCATACCAAGTAGGTCGGGTTCAGAAAAATAGGTCATGACACAAGTAAGGCCAAGGTATAGGTAAAATACCAATTCCTAAGATGCAACAAAATAAATGTAGGGGTGGGTTGGGCTTGTAGGTATGGTTCAATGGGTGGCTAGAATGATAAAAGGTCCATTTGTACTAATGGTTACAGGCAAAAGAAATCTTAGTAAGGATAAATAGATATAAGTATGAGGTTTTACTTATTATTTCTAGGTTGAACAACACAGGTATCGGCATCATAAGATGCAATGAGCGAGTGAATTGGAGTGTCCACATAATCAATGGTTGTGTAGGTAGGTGTGGGTAGGGTGGGTTGTAGGTAGGGCCTCATGAGGGGAATAAACATGCCCCCAACTAATGGTGAGGTTGGGTGATAAGTAATAAGGTCATGGGGGTGAGGTGTAAGGTCAGGGTAAAATTTGGGTTATGTGGGAAAAGGTTTTGGGAAAGTATCTATGTGGTGTAATGTGAAACAAGGGGGTCAAAAAAAAAGGATAACCAACACTTGGTTTTCTGAAACCGATGTTGGTCTAGAGAAACCAACCGCGGTTGACTAGGGCACATGACCGATGTCGATCAAGTTAAATTGATGTCGGTTAGGTCGAGGATGAGATAAAAAATAAAAATTTACGTAAAATATTATTCATTTGTGCATTTGACATGGTAGAAAATGACTTGTGAGGAGGGTGAATTTTTGACATGGATAATTGGATGAAGTGAGTGGAGGTGGCTGAGGTGGCATTAGTTGGTTGGTTTGTGGAGCGAGGAAGATGGATCCACGAGGGCATGTGGGATGAGGTGATTTGGTGAAAGCTTAAGAGGATGATTGGAGACATGGTAGCACTAGGTGGAGGTGAGAGTAATCCAACAGTGGGGAGACCGGACATCCCGGCGAGGAGGCACCTATGTGTAGAGGTAGGATTCGATCCATTTGTGGTTTTGAATTAAATTGTTTAGGAAAAAATGGAAAGAATGGGGGTTCAAAATTTTGAAAATGTGGATAAAATAAATGGATTTGGGTATGGGGAGAGGCCATAGAGGTTAGCTAGGGAATAAAAAATGATTTTGGGTGGGTTAGTTGGGTGTTTGGGTAGGTTTTAGGGCAGATTTTTGTTTTTTGGAAAAATGGGGATGGGGGTTTTAGCTATGGAGCCGAAACAGAGACGTTGACGTCAGGGTGATTGTCCTCGGTAAGACTAAGTCAGCATCGGTCATGGTTAGGTGACCGATGTCGGTCATGTTTGACCGATAGTGGTTAGGAATGACCGAGATCGGTCAGCATAAATGGGGCGAGGCTAGGGTGGGAGGGGAAATATTGGGTGAAAATAGGAATGGGTAGAAAAAGGGGATATAAGATGGACCGGAGGAGAGGAAGGAGGAAAGGGGTTAGGTAGGTAAGTGATTTACTAGGTAAAGTAATATGGGGTAGGGTAAATAGGTGTAGGGTAGATGATAGGTCAGGGAAGTAGGTATGGAATAGATAGGTGTGTGGCATTTTTGACATGGGTGATTTATATGGGTGTAGGCATGGCATCAGTTGACAATGCGGGATAGATTCCCACCACTGTTGGGGAGATACAACCTTGTGTCACCACGGAGGAGTGGGGGTACATTTGCATGGTTGGCCTAGTTGGCATCAGGTGGTATATGTGGATTTGACAGGATCATAGTCTTATAGTTGTGCTCATTGATAGATGGGATGTCATGACCAAAACTTTCCATTTACCCACCGGTGAGATGACGATCACACTAGAGGATGTCTACTAGATATTGCGGTTGTCGATTGTTGGTGAGATGGTGTATACAATGTCAGCCTAGATGTGGCCTTCAAGGAGATGATCACTGTGTTCGGGGAGATGGCGATGGAGTTGACTAAGCACATCACGAGCCTTATATGTGGGTTTATATATGTGGCACACCCATAAGAGATGCGGTTGGTAGTATTGATGATGGTGGTAGTAGGGTGTTATGCTCTACCTGATTTAGAGGGTGGCTAGTTTCCCTAAGGTTTGATGGGGTTTTTGTAGGAGATGGTGGAGGATCGGGTCTAGTTTTCCTGGGCACTTTCCTATTTGGTGTAGTTTTACAGAGATCTCTGGGGTTACCAAAGGATGCACTGCTACGGCCTATGTTGTACATTCATGTTGCATTTTTGGGCATATGAGCACATTATGATAGTGTGGCCATGAGGATTTCCAGATGTGATTCTCATAAAGGTGGACAGAGAGTAGGTTATAGGAGGTGGGTGGTATCGGGGATCACCGACAAGGTGAGGAGGTGACCTATGATGTTATGCACTATAGGAAGAGGTTAGAGGGGATTTATGTGATGTATATTGTATGGTGGTTGTACATGGGCTACCCCTCATTTAGGGGTATGTGGCAAGAGTTGCGGGGTTTCTGCTTCAACAATGGATATAGGTTAGATGTTTCGAGAGCATGAGATGATTCTAGTAGATAGAGTCTGCGACAATTTAGAGTAGTTCAGATATGCCCCACTTTGTTGTATGATATCATCGAGAGGATGTGGAGAGGCCTTTTCCTCTACCAATCCAACAGTCGAGTAGAGATGTCGGTGGATGACCAGATAGATGATGCGGGAGTGACTAATGGGTATAGATGATGATGGGCTGTAGAGTTCAAGCGGCACCTCCATGGCCGTGGCAGCTTGATTTGGCTACAATGATAGTGTAGAGAGATGCACTATAGGGACAGTGGAAAGATTGGGAGTGCGGTTAGCCCTGCTTTGCATAGAATAGTAGTTATCTTGATAGGACAGATGACTATTTAATACGAACATTTGGTATAGGTATAGGCATAGGAGCTAGGGCGAGATGGGGCACAAATCTCCACTATGCGAGCACGAGTCACGGGTTTGTAGATCTAGCTAGTGGAATCACGAGGCATAGCTAGCCACCTTATAAGGCCGAGATGATTACATTACATGGGCATTTGGATAATTCCTAGGGACAGGTGGTGGTATATGTACCCACATAGGGTCATAGATAGGAGTTACAGGTATAGGTATTGAGACTAGCAGTAGTAGGTCTTCATAGATAGGTAGCAGATTAGGCCCATGGCACCTCCACAGATAGTATCGATGGCATTGTTTAGGGATGCCCTGGGTGAGGTGCAGTACTATCAGGATCACCTGATGGCTGCAGGAATAGATGTCCCATTTGTGCAAAGCACATAGTATAGCGAGCCTCAAGTGAGAGGACTAGGTCCCACGCTTATAGTGTAGAGTACGGGGGCCAGCGAGCCCAGAGACAGATAGGATGAGGCCACTAGTTTACGAGAGACCAAGTACCAAGTGAGGGGCCATCAGAGGTTAGACTGAGGCCTATGGAGGGTGGCGAGATGTTAGCTGGACGTCACATAGGAGCAGAGGAGGAGGAGGAGACGGGTGAGATAGGTATGGAGGGTATCTGATGGGGAGGTGATTGATATTTGTGCGTACTTCCCTTTTTTTTTTTTTATATATATATCGTCATGTGTGCCAAAGAGAGCGAGGATGTATATGAGAGTTTTGAGATTTTTGAGCATATATCGGCCTGCGTGCCAAAGATGGTGAGGCTGTATATGAGAGTTTTGAGAGATTTATATTATCTGTATCAGTGTATATTGGATGGATACATATATTTTTATGATGAGATTGATGATTGTGTATGATGTACTTGTGTTGGCAAAATTTGATTGTTATTTGGAGATGGATGGAAACTAGGTGTATTAGGCATGGTGGAGACAGGTTGGTGTAGGCATGATTGAGTCAGGTCATAGGCATGATGGAGTCAGGTCATAGGCATGATGGAGTCAGGTCATAGGCATGATGGAGTTAGGTCATAGGCATGATGGAGTCTTGTTTTTAATTTTGATTTAATGTCCAAGTTATTAGTAACATGGGAAATAAATGATGAGTTATATGTATGTTATGGATTTGATTTCCAAAAAAATTGATATTATGGAAATGTGAAATGATTGATTGGTTGTTTTTATGATGTGAATCATGGTAGATATGTATGTTTGTATTAATTTCCAAGTGTTTTAGAAAATGAAAAACTAAGATAGAACATGAATATGAAGATGGGGAAAATAGGTTAGAGTAAAGAGTGGTTGATCTAACCCCTCGGGGCCCCATGCCCTAGGAGTGCTACCTACATAGCCCCGGGAAAAGGGGCCTCAGGATGATGTAGTTCTCCCATAAGCTAGGGAATAATTTGATGAGGTAGAAGAAAGGGTTGGTATATTTTAGGTATGAATGAATCTAGGTCATAGGCATGATTGATGCAAGGTTATAGGCATGGTTAAGTCTTAGGTGATAGTGAAAATATTTTAAAATGTAGTTGTCGATGGTCTAGTCATTTATACGATAAGCAATAAGTAATGAAGAAGGTGAATGGTAAGAGGTGGTAAAAGATTTTCTTAATTGATAATAACTCTAATGATTCTACCATACCGAAGATGGACTTATGAACATAAGACCGGAAGGCATTGCGTAATGAACTATTCTAAGGGTGAAGAAATTTACATGATCTGTAATGTTGCAGTTGAGGCAAGTCCCACGAGAAGAGAGAAAATTAGGGTGAAAAGGCAATGAGGTGAAAGTGTGTGGTTTAGCGTAACTTATTGTACATTAGTATGTTTACCTAGCAAGAAACCCATGATCAAAAATAGGTAATTTCGTGACAAAAATTTATCATTTTCTTTATTTATTTATTTTTAATAGACCGGTTGATGTGAGAAGTATATATGGGATGATTATATTATCTCCTTGAGGTCTTTGTGAAGGCTGATCGATGTGGGAAGCTTTTGAATTTTATTTTTTTGTAATGACTTTATATATTTTTCCTTGAATGAGCGATCTATTTATAGTGGCAAGGTAGAGAGAAGAGATGTCCCCTTTTTTTTTTCGTTTTTTGAGGGAGTCATCTTTTTCTAGAATTTTGAATCAAGGATTTGAATCCCATTGTGTTTTGGGATGTTTAAGTCCTGGAAAATACTATAGAATAATATTTGGTTCTTGTTTAGAAGACAAGACCATAGCACACAAAGTTAACTATGAAAGAGGTGGTTTCAAGTGATGAACGGCCATGGGATTCCATCTTTAAATAGACAAAAAGTATTCATCAAAATCATGTTGTGAGTAGATCCATAGTACTCATATTGAAGATAAGGTTGAAAGGTGACGGGTAATCACATGATTTTTGTTTAGTCATTGATCCTCAAAAACGGGTAATATGGAAGGTGAACAGTGCTCAAGGGGCGAGAGGTCAATTGACAGAAATTGATATAGGATTTGATGTCAAGAATAAAATGGTTGAAGATTTAAGGCATTGAGGGGATTAGGTTCAGGTTTACCTTTGAGTAAAGACAAACAATAAGCAAGCTGATCCATAGGTATGGGTAATGATATATGGTCAAAGATAATTAGGAGCAAATTTTCCCCATTTACTTTTCTCTTCTTTGGTTACGTGTTGATTTTCCTTTAGAATGAGGTCACCAACTGAAAGGCTCATTCATGCACTCATTTTCATAGGCACATTTGATATGTTTTTTTTAGATTTGGAGATGGTCAAGAGCATTGAGACTACATTCATCTAATAACTCCAGTTGCACCAAAAGATCCTAGAAAAATTCATTGTCATTGAGAATGTCTTGTAGTGAGATGCGAAGAGATGGAATTTGGACTTCGAGAGGATAGTCAACCTTGGTGCCGTAGACCATAGAAAAAGGTGTGGCAGCATTCAAAGTGTGAATACTAGTGCGATAAGCCCACAAGGAGAAAGGAATGTGTGAATTCCAATCCTTGCTAGTATCATCAACTAATTTCATAAGAATTTTGTTCAAGGTTTTATTAGTTGATTCTGCTTGGCCATTGGTTTGTTGGTAATAGGGTGACGAGAAACCGAGTTGGATGTCGAAAGCATCACACACGGCTTACGTAGGGTTTTGTTTTTGAATTGCTTTCCATTATCAGTGATGAGATGGTGAGGAACACTAAAGTGATAAATGATGTGATGGTTGATGAATTCACATATTTTCTCAATTTTTTTAGAAATGAGGGGGATGGATTCTACCCATTTATTGTAATATTTGGTAGCAGTTATAATCCGTTGATGGCATTGTGAAGAATGGGGATTTATCTCTTCGACAAGATCTAAGCCCCATTAAGAGAAAGGCCACAGATTCTGAGTCGACCTATAAGGCATGACTAGGTGTGTGATGAAGATTAGCATGTTGTTGGCATTTCACACAACATTTTACATAGTCACAATAGTCACGGTTTAGGGTTGGCCAATAATATCCAAGATGAAGAATGCATTTAGTAACAGATAAACTACTAAAGTGGCCTCCATAAATTCCATGATGAACCTCCTTGATGGTGTAGGGAATTTCATAACTTTTAAGGCATCGTAAGAGAATACCATCGAAACCACACTTATAAAGGAGACCACCCATGATGACATAGTGAGATAAATTTTTAAGAAAGGTCGTTTTCCATTATGAGTGAGATCGAGAGGTAGAATGGAAAGGGAAAGATAGTCTACAAATTTCTTATACCAAAGGTCATGTGGGTCAAGTGCAACGGTTCTAATGGAGTGGACCTCATGAGGTAAATAAGAGGGTGATTGTAACCTTTGTATTGTGACAAATATTTTAGAGTCGGTAGGTGAAGTGGGTATCTAAGAAGCCAAGAAGGCCATGGTATCCATAAATTTATTGGTAGAACGTGGGGTGGTTTGAAGTTCGTAATGGTCAAAGGTAGTCAAAAGTATGTCTACATGATGCTTATACTTTTGAAGTATTTCATTACGAAACTGGTATATACCATTGACTTGATTTATAACCAGTTGGGAATCACCAAAGATATTGATTGTCTTAACATCTAAAGCATAAGCAACCTAGATACCCAACACTAGTGCTTCGTATTTGGCGATATTGTTTGTACAATCAAAATATAGTTTAAAAGATAAAGGCATGGGTTCACCACCAAGACGAATGAGGATAACACCAGTGTCACCCCCATGCTGACATTTGGAACCATCAAAGAAGAGGGTAATTTGGTAAGTGGTATCGTCTAAGGAGAGGGTAGCAGTGGATTCATCTGGGAAATCAAAGTTAGAGGGTTGATTTCTAGAAAGAGGTGTGTCTGCTAGTTGGTCAGTGATGGTTTGGCCTTTGATATACTTTTGATGGATGAATTCGAGCTCAAAGTTAGCAAGAATCCTGAGCTAGCATGCAGCACATTCATATTGGTAGGGCTTGGCATACATATAATGTAAGGGGTCAGTATTGGTGATGAAAAAGGTTTTTTGTTTGAGTAGGTAGTGACGAAGCTTCGTGGTGACAAAAATAAGGCTAAGTAGAGTTTTTTTGGTGTGGGTGTATCTATTTTCATAGTCTAAAAGGGTACGGCTTATGTAATAAACCACTTGCTCCATGTGCTACTCATCGTGGTGAGCGAGCATGACACCTAAGGAATGGTCAGTGGCGAAATGTATAGGTAAAAGGGTTGGTCATCCTTATGAGGAATGAGCACTTGTGGTTGAAGAAGGTATTATTTTAAGGCATCAAAGGCTTTATGACATTCATCATCCCATTTGAATGAGACGTCCTTCTTGAGGAGATGATGAAATGGTTGACAACAGTTAGAAAGCTATGAGATAAAATGACGAATAGATTGCAACTTACCTTGCAAGCTTCAAAGTTTATAGAGATTAGTAGGTGGAGGCATTTCAAGAATAGCCTTCACTTTAGAAGGATCAACTTCTATGCCATGCAAAGAAATGATGAAACCAACGAGTTTTCCTAAAATTACCACAAAGACGCGCTTCTTAGGTTGAAGGTGAACATAGTAATTGATGATGTAGTTAAAGATGACCTTAAGGACTATCAGGTGTTTAGCTCGATGTTTTTATATAGCGGTTAATCTATGTAATCTTCCAATATACGATGCATGATGTCATGGAAGATATAAGTCATGACTCGTTGATATGTAACACCAGCATTTTTAAGGCCAAAAGGCATGACTCGATAGCGAAGGTCCCCAAGGAGTGATGAAGGAAGTTTTGCATTGATCTTCTAGAGAAAGTAAAATTTGATTACAACCCGAGAAACCGTCCATGAGTGATAGCATTTCATGGCCAGCGATAAGATAAACTATTTGGTCAATTCCTAGTAGGGGAAAATTGTCTTTGGGACAAGCTAGGTTGAGATCATGGAAGTCTCAGTGCAAATGCAAATTCTTCTTATTACTTTTGTGATAGGAATGATGTTATAAATCTATCAGGGGATAATCAATGGGTAGGATGAAGGAAACCGAGAGAAGGCACTTTGAATTTCTCCTTTAACAAGAAGATAAATGTGAGGATGAATTTTCCATGACTTTTTTACGGGTTTGGCATTAAGAATGGTTACGATATTATGGACCATGATTTCTAGGTCAATACCGGGCATATCAGCATAGGACCAATAAAAAGTGTTGCTATGGTCCCAAAGGAAAGAGGTAAAAGCTTCATGTTCAACAACATCTAAAGACTGGCCTATCTTTAAAATGTGTGGGTAAGTATTAATGTTGATTTTGATATTCGATTCGTTCAACATGGTTTGCATCTCAGAGGGTAATGACTAGTGAATATAATAATCTTCCACACCCATATAGGTGAGGATAAACTCATCATCATAATAGTGAAGAAATTTAATAGAAGGTGTATCGTCATCAATCATGTCAGGATACATGAAGGGAATAGAAGAGGGAGCCTTACCATCACGTTGATAAGTCATAGGTCCCAGGAAATCATGTTTACAAAAAAATAGTACTAATAGATTTGGGATCTATGGACTTCGTGGGTGAATATGGTGATGTTAGTGAATGGGGTGAAGAAGGTATGTCATCCTCAATGAGGTCAACGTGGGACTTCTTAGAAGGTGATGTGGAAAATCCAATGCCACTACGATCATTATGTTTATGGGTGGTACATGAAATGATAGTATGGTGACCTTTTTGTAAAAACCAAAACCAAATCCTTTCCATGTGCAACGGTGAAGGAAAGTGTGGGAAAATTAGTGGTTGGTAATGGATTGTAGGTCAGATGAAAATGGTCATGTTTGGGATGGAGGTTTAGGTGAATAAGTGGAAATATCATGTCCCTAATATGTTAGATCAATGTGAAGGTGGTGAGGACCATAAGGAAAAACCTCGCCTACGCAGTTGTCATAGCTAGGGTGCTAGCACAAGTTCCTATACTCATGCGGAGTGAGGAATGTGTCGATATTATATAGTGGTACTCCCCCAAAGTGAGGCATTGAAAAACACCTTCTAAGGGATCAGTATTCAATATGTGAGTAGCAGGGACAGATGACTCACTAGATGATTGATCTTGAGGGGTATTGGTTGGTTGGGAAGTAGATGAGTTAGTTGGAGAAGTTGTGATGGTAGTAGGAATAGCGAGGTTGGATGTGTGGTAGGTAGCACTAGCATTGGTGGGTGGGGTCATGGGTAAAGGAGAATGGGGGTAGTGGTAGATGCCTTGACTGGTATAAGTACATTATTGGGTCGGTACAACATGTTACAAGTTTTAAATGGTGACGGGTCAGCGAGGATGGTGTAGTTATGTCCTTCATGCTCGAATTTTACACAGTGGTGTAAAGTTAAAGGGACACAACCCATGATGTGAATCCAAGGTCTGTCAAGCAATAGGTTATACTAGAACTCCCCTTCTAAGATGTACAATAGTTCCAGGACAGTGCGAGGGCCTACGCGAATGTGAAGGATAATATTGCCAAGGGTGGAGGTGATGGCGTCATTAAAGGAGTGTAGCATAATTGGGTTATTATGCATATAGTTAGAAGGGATACACATTTGATTATATGTGTGGGAGGATATGATGTTAATGCTAGCACCACCATTAATCATGATGTGTCGTACGTGTATGTTATCGATATAGATGAAAATGAATAGGGTGGGATTAGGGTCATCTGACTGGAGAGGTACAATCTCCTCATTAGAGAAGCTAAGGGTGGAGACTTGAGGAGTGGTTATGGAGGTAGAAGAAGGATCTGATTTGGTTAGTGAGGCCACGTGGTGAGGGGTGATAATTGAGGCCACTGGTGTGGGGTCATTAGGTAGAACTTTAATGGATTGTAAAACCTCGATAAGGGCTTCTCTGTGGGATTTGGAAGTTTGGACAAGATCATACAAATACATCTTTAGAGGAGGCTAATGTAGTTATTGTATCATTACGCGATGGGTAACCCCATTAGAGATAGGGTATGTAGGTCCACAGATGGTGATTTTAGGTGTGGGTTCAGATGGTATATTGGGTACAGGGTTGTTTGATGGGCTAGTTGCCTTTTCTTTGCCTTTGTCTTTTTGAGCACGGGTAACAATGTGAACCATGTTAATATGAGGGAGGTAGATGGATAGGGTGTGTTATGAAAGGTACAATTCCGGGAGGAAAAATCCTAGTGGTGGATAAGAACCTTATTAAATGAGCTAGGCACAACGGCATTTGGGTGGTGATTTGGTTCATCCCCTAGTGCGGAGACCATGTTGATCTCTTTTGGAGGTGGATAAAATGGTTATGGGGTGGAATCTTGGTTGGTAAATCTCTAAAGGAAGATGATGTGTGGTGACGGTGAAGGTGGAACACAGTCATCATTGAGAAGGTTGTCCTCATTGAAATTTTTTTGGGAGGACAAAGTTAGAGGATAACAATTTTGAGCCTTGAAATTTTCTACATCATGTCCTGGCACATGATGATAGGCATAAATATTCGTTTCATCAAACCCTTTTGGTTTGGGTTTGAGAGGATCGTAAGGTCGAAGTGGCGGTAATGTGATGATGGAAGTCTCTAAGAGATTAGTTAAAATGTTGGCATAGGACCCCACTAACGGATCACAATGGGAAGTGAGTGTGGGTTTGGATATGGGTGTGGATGATTGTGAGGGAAGAGGCTTTATAGGAGGGGGAATGGGTTGGTCTACTAATTTGATGAGTGGTATGGTTTTATGTTTTGTTGGCATCTGCTTGGGTAAAGGTGGGGTAGAAGAGTTGGCAATGGAAGGTTTGGTTGGTTTGACTACCTTATTGGAGGGTAGCAAATTCTTATCTTTGGGTTGCACCTTCTTGGGTAAAGGTGATACAGGAGTACAGGATGTAGAAGGAAAGCGAGATAGCGAGAAGAGGACGGGTTACCCATGGGGAAAACCGAGTTGTGGTGAAAGTGGTTGGTAGAGGTTGGGTAGAAGGAATGGGTTGAAGTCGTATAGGAAAGGTTGGGGTTATAGTAACTAGTGGAGGTATAGGTGGTAAGAAGTGCATGGGTGAGGGTGAGGGTGTTTGGTTTTTGGGTGAATGAGGTGTAACGAAGGCTTGTGGTGTAGTAGTAGGTTGTTTAGCTTTTGAATGGCCTTGGGTAGGAGGTTGTTTGATCAAGGTTGATGGATGAGGCCCTAGGATGGATGGAAGGGGGAAGGTGACAAAGGTGTGGTAGGTGAGACCGGTATATGCGGCCTAGAAGGTTGGGTTTTCTTTTTAGGTGGAGGAATAATGTTGGTGCAGGTTTGAGATGGTGTTGCTAAGTCCAATTTAATAGGTGGGTGAGTAAGGCTTGATGTCGGCATGACACCCAAGGTAGTGATGGGTCTAGATACAGGTGAGGAGGTAGGTGTGGGTAGGTTTTGAGGTTTGGGAACAGTTTTAGTTGTGGGTAGAGGTTTGGATGTAGATAGGGATGATGAAGAAGAATTTTTTTCAATAGGCACTATCAAAGTTGATTTGGTTTCTGAAAATATATTTTGGTAGATTGTGCAAGTATCTTCAGGAAACATTTCCATTTGAGTCGAAAATGGGAGCCGAAGACGTCCTAAAGCATGAAATGATCAACATAATCTAGGTGATCAGCCAGTCATGAAAATAGGACTGTTGAAGAAGAAGATGGAGTTGGTTTAGAGGAAATCCCTGTGAAATATGTCATGAGATAGGGAATTATCTAGCCTCGGAATCTATAGGTAAAAGAGTCGAGATCTTCTCTATGGGGTTCTAAAATGTTGAGGGGGAACTACCCCAATAGGTAGTGGCATGTCTGATGAGTATCCCATGGGTAGGAGAGATAATAGGTGGGGTGATGTAGACTTTTTCCTTGGTGGAGGAGAAGGTGATGATGATTCTCCTGTGGATGGGAGAATAAAAATTGTCAACCGTTCGAGTAGGTTATGAGGTAGATGGTGAAATGGCATTGGTAGAAGGTGTGGGTTCCTCCGTGAGAGTAGAGGGAGATGAGGGGGACTCCTCTATGGGTGAAGGAGTAGAAGAGGTATGCTCCTTTGTGGGTAGAGGTGCTCATGCCAGAATTTCCTCAATAGATGAAGTAGGTAGGTTTTGAGGAATGATTGGTATGATATCAAAAACCACGTGGACTTCATGAACATTATTGTCACTAGATGAAGGTTCACTATTTTTATTAGATAATGGTTTATGATTAGGGAACGGATTTTTAAAGATGTGAAAATTTTGATTTACTGGAGCATTCGGGTTGTCCACAACAAGGTATCCATTATCTATCATCTCTTGGATAATGTTCTTAAAATTTATGCAGTTATTGTCACTATGGCCTTTAACATAATGGTAATTATAGTAGTCGTGTTCTTTATACCATGCGGTAATATGACGAGTAGGACCAAAATATGTATGATGTTTTATGAGAGGAAGTGTAATGGCTCCAACTTTAAAAATATTTTCCAAGGCTGAAGAATAGGGCTCTCCAATCGAGGTGTACTTCATTGCTTAATTCGAGTTGAAAGGATTATATGGGAGAAATATTGGAAGAAGGTTGGGCTTGATTAAAAGGATGAGGTGGTACTTCCTTGAGGACTACCACATTTTAGATCCTTTGGGCTTTGAATAGTTACTTTGGGGTTTTGAAGATGAAGAAGATTCATTTGATTTGAATGGGGCATTCTTGTTTCGTAATTGGATTTTATTTTCTTCAATGGCATGAATTTCTAGCTTTCGTGCCATGGTGAACGCTTCATCAAAGGTTCAAAAGTTTTGGACTTACGAGTTGGTGAGATGTGTCTAGTACAAGCTCTAGTGAACAACTCAATAAGTTCGAGTCTAAGGTAATGGAACATCAATTGGTGTATAATTCTCTACCAAAGTGAGCAACGAAATATGCTAGACTCGTCTTAATACTATCAAGTTGAATAGAGATCGGTCATGGTAACTTTCTTGGTAACATTGATTGAAAAATGGTCTAAGAAAGCTTGGGCTACTTGATTAAAGGAATAAATGGAATGTCAAGGTAGTCCACTATACCAATCCAATGTTGGTCATGTCAAGGACATTGGGAAAGTTAATGTGGGTGATTAGGTAGCACCCATGTTTGAATGACCGTAAGTGGTGTTTTGGGTCCTATTTACTATTGAAGTGATTGAATTTAGGCATTTCCCAATGCACAGGGTAGGGTTGAATGGGAATAGATGATTGGATAGGCTCGTTACAAATTTCATCATAGGTTAAAGAATTATGGGATCTAGAACCAGATGCTTCTAAGTTCTGAGTCTTATCCATCATCATTCTAATGATGTCGTTAGTAGGTTTTGATGAATGGGTGCCTCTGCAGAAGAAGGGGGTTGATGTGGAATGTATGAAGTAGGTGGTATGCTAGTGTATGGTGGAGATGAGTATGAGAAATACACAAGAGGAATAGATGTAGGTGGCACATAGCGAATAACCAATAGATGATGTCAATGGTTATTAGTAGTATGTGTAAGTGGGTGGGATAGTCATGACAACTCTAGTGGTGATTGGGGGTAAGGACTATAGGATAGAAAGGATGAGGTTTTGAAAAGGGGTGTAAGTTACCAACACCGGAGGTGGTTATGATACAATAGGTATATGTGAAGTGGTGGGTGTAGATGGGGCTATACTTAAAGTGGATGTTGGAGGGATAATTGATGTCGCGGTATGATAGATGATGTAGATGTTGCAGTTATAGCGGATATGGGATCTATCTGAGACACCACATGTGGTAGAGTGGATGACACTAGTGCCGATCTGGTGCTATCTGACACAGTAGTGGGGGTGAGAGTAGGAGGGATAGATACGGGCATGCCATATATTAACTATCCTGAGGAATCCTAGGTGGAAGAATGAGCAAGGTAGTACTAGAGGGCAGTGGGATTCTGGTCAAGGAGTCTCATGAACTCCTCATTGTTGGTAGCAATGGGGATGAGTTGAGTCGGATCCATAGGTGACAAGATGGATGGCGGTGATGGACTAGGTGGGAGTGGCTAATGGTTGGCATGAAATATGAGGGTGTTAGTTTGGCTGCGAGTCAACACCATGTGAATCAGCATATATCAGGTGAATTGTACTCTATAAATGACACAAGGAACAGCAGAGATGGGACAAAATAGATTCTGAGAGGGAAAGTTGGTAAATGTTTTTATTAAAATCAAAATAGAGTGACCAATGTCAGTTGAACTAACCGATGAAGGTTAAGGGATGACCGATGATGGTTACGAGAACGTCTTCTGGTTATTGTGAGAAAACAACAATTTCATAAATGAGGTAGAAACTAATGATCGCCGATATGACGTGATTGTATTTGATATTTATTATCGATTACATAGATTACAATGATACACAGAGACCCTAAATAGAAGATAATATGAGATAAGTGTCCTCTAGGTAAACTAACCAAAAGAACAAGGAACCGACACCAACTAGTTAAACTGATGGCAATAAGATATAAATCGATGACGGTCGCTTGGACCGATGTCGGTTACTGTGAAATCTGAAAAATCATGAAAAATGGATTTTTGTGAATTTAGGTTGGATGAATGATCAACCCAAAAGTCTGGGGATGATAAGATGAGGTCCTGACACACTTTGAGAAAGTCATAATACTTCAACTGTGATGGTGGAGTGTGAAAGGAAAAAATAAAAAATGAAGAATCGTATCCTCACACCTCAAAATGCAAGTCAAGCACAAAGCTAAGAAAAATACATAATCAAAAAATGAATTTAATGTGTTTATATTAGGCTATTTAAAATACTGACTCATGAATTTAGAGTAGAGTTTTGGTTGGGAAGGCTTCCTACAAAGAAGGAAATTCTAAAGGTGAGGTTTCAAGTTATGTTATGGTAGGGGTGGGCCATCCTCTGATGGGGTACTGGATAGAGATAACCAGATGGGTGCCCACTATTAATCTTCTGATCATGTGATCATCAATAGCTTCTTCTATATGGGATATTTCTTAAGAAGATGTGTAAATTTCAAATTTGTGTAGTTTGGGAAAGAGAGAGAGAGAGAGAAAAAAGTGCTTTCTATGGTTCAATTATGTCAACCATCAACTGGGCATGACTTCCAGCATATAGGTTGCCCTCATTTTTAATGTGAGCTATAATGCAACAAATCATAATGTTATGCAAGTGTTTTAAACCCAAATCAAAATATGATATTCGATGTAGCAAGTAATGAATAGGAAGAGGAATTCTCTTTCACTAATGCAATACTAATGAAATAAAAGAAGTATTCTTTTTATAACACCAAAAACACAATTGCTTTTAGACAATAGAAAGGGAGGAAGATTCTAGAGAAAGAAAATTAATGTGGAAGATTTTTAGAAGGGAAACAAACACACAACTTTCACCTAAGAATGAATAAAATGCAAAAGAACCCCTGATGGGTCCCACCGAGCATGCCAAAATGTTTCACAATTTTTTAAGGATTTAGATGAAATAGATAGAGGTATGGGCCAAGGAGGAATACATGTTGTGAAGGTTGGTGTAAATGTCGTTGCGTGAATTATGACTTCTTTATCTAATGTTATTGTGAGAGCTTGCTTTTGGCTAGGAGGAACTACACGAAATATAAAAAAGACCACATAAAAGACTTAAATAGTATATATGACAATGGACCTAGCATATGCTAGATCCGGAAGTTTGATACTTCCTAGAAGGTCATTAATCCACTATTTATAAATCAACATAAAATAACTTAAACATGTAAATAAAAGAATCTAGTGTTAGCATTCTAATTTGGGTGCCTCATATTACTATCAACGTCAATCGATTAAATACTAAAATGCTATGTAGATAAAGGTTTTGATTTGGGTTATAGATAGCGTAAGTGGTCTACATATCACATACTGATTCTTCGTAAGGTTGGGTGATATTTTGAGTTGATTTGGGTGAGGTAATTAGGTTGCTTAGTTTGGAGCGGTATTATCGAACACGAGACCAACGCGTCGGTCGGGGTGGACCGATGTTTGTTTAGGTATGACCGATACCGGTTGCTGTGGAAAGTGGCGAGTCAGGCGGAGGGTGTTTGGACTCTCTTCTATCTTAGAACAAAGAGTTGGAAGGGTCTCTATGGGGAGGGTGAGGTGACAAGTCCAAAATAGGTGTGGTAAGGTTTTGAGTGAGGTTTGGGGTAGGCTAAGGGTTGAGTTATTAGGTTGGGTTGATAGTCATAGTGACCAATATCGATTAAGGATACCGATGTCGGTATATGACGGACCGACCATGGTTAGTGTTAACCGGTGTCGTGATGGTGTGGGAACTAGAATGTGTTGTAAAACGAGTTTCATATCATCTATGTGATTACACAAAGAGTTTAGATGGTGTTTTCAAGCTATACGTGATGGAGGTGGTTTTGAGATATTTTATCATGAATTTTAAGTGGGATGTGAGGGGGTGTTCAATAAAGATAAATCGAGGGATAGATCTAAGTAAGAATAATGAATAGATGAAGGCAAATAGAGAATAAAATTACAAGTGACGAGAAAAAACTTACTTGGATTTCGAATGATTCTAAAATCCTATAGTGGTGGAGAGGTGAAGTGAAGATGTTGGTGATAGTTGATCTTTAGAATGGTGTTCATTGATATGGAAGTGCTTCCCGGGATGCTACCATGAATGCAAAGGTCTTATAATCGGTCTTAGTGCTTTGGTTATGGCTGTCTAGATGTGCAAAAGGGATCTGGTTTTTACTTGCATGTAGATATCCTTTATTCCAAAAACTCAAGAATGTGCCAACCTCTCAAACAAGGTTATCAAAATGAATATATGGTAACTGACGGTAGTTTAGGGTGACCGGCATTGGTTTAGGTTTGACCGGAGTCGCTTAAGGTGGGAAATCCTTAGTTTACTAAAAATGCCGATTTTGGCAATCATTTTGGCCACTTAGTCTATATCACGGATCAAAATGGAATGTTTAATTTTAATGAATGGGAATGTGGTTATAAGGAGAATAGGCATATGATTATAGGGTTGCACTAAGTTTTAGTTCATTAAGGTAGGTATGACTAAGCCTTAGTTAGTTTTGGTGAATGAATGTTAAGTCCTAGTAAAGGGAAATATACTAAACATATGTTTTTGGTGAGGTGTCTAGGTGATTTCATGGGGTGAGGTGTCTAGGTGAGGTGGAAATTATTTTAATCGGGGTAATTAAATAATGAATATTGTGAGGATGAGTATCACTTTAATTATAAATAATTCAACTAATATTAATGTGGAGTAAAAGGGTCACGGTTAGGTGAATATGTTTGAATTGGCTATTTGAAAAGGGACCAAGGGAGTGTGACCCAATTTTGGTGTCTACACTTGTGGCATCAACCATCTAAACAACAGTTTGGGTTTAGTAAAAAATGGCATCTCCCAAAGCTGCAAGACCCCAATTTTTTTGCAACTCCCTCTTCACTGAATCATCTACCCTAGGGTTTCCTTGTTCATCCAACCCTGATAGCTCCTTGTAGAGATGCTCTCATATAAACTCATCGTAGTCAGTGGTTCTATGGTTGAATTCATTGAATTTACATCATGTACAATTTTGAGCTTCACTTTCCTACCTTAATAACCCACAGGGGATCTTTGCATCTATAAATAGACTTCTCCCGATTCTTCTTTTTCCGCCACTAGTCTCTTTATATGAGCTATATTGGGTGTCATCTCCTTTTTGTCATTCTTTTGTGCACTAGGTGCTTCCAAATTTTCCTTTGTCTACCCTAACTTTATAATCTCCACATTTCTCTCTCACACAACCCCCTCCTGCTCTGCTATCTTCTTCCCTACTTGTTATACTACAAGATCATACCACATCTCACACAATATTATTGGTTCATGAAAAATACCTCACTCTTATTTGTAAAACACTTATCACACTTCACTTCGAGAGCACAAAAATTCTCTAAGAAAAATTAGTCAAAATAATTACCTATACCCTCTATTTATAATTTTTAAACACCTTAAAGTTCCTCTGACCACGTGTCTTAATGTCTCTTTTTAATAAATCACTTTATTTCACTTAAATCAACTTTTGTGACTCCCCTTCATGATTCATAATTATAACCTTCTAATGCTCCAATACTACTTCAATTCCATAGATCTCCTTTGTGTGTGTCACCGTGTCGAAGTAAATAACTTCTAATATGTTCACCAAGTAGTTCCCCATGGTTTCACCTTCTTCTTGTTATATTGTACGATCGTTGTTTCTCTTACGCGTGCTATTTAAAATTTTCTTAACACACCTTTATAACCGCATGAATTCAAACATCTTATACATTGTACCACTCGTTATTCTACCTTTGTGCTAACAGTCCATATTCTAAAAGAATTTTTCAACCATATCCAAACATATCTTCCAATCCATCCACCCCACACTAAATATATGTGTGATCCTCTATGCATGGAATCACTTACAATGTAATTAGTTACTAGCACACCAACACGTAACAAAATCTTGAATAGAGAAGAAAAATAAAAATGATGACAAAAGGAAACACATAAAGGAGAAATGTATTAAAGGAAACCTAATCTAATTGGAAATCTTGCCTAGTTTACAAACACATAGAAGCCTTATTTATAGTAGGGCTTCAGCGTACTCCCCCATTGAAATAACCTAGAAATCTGTGTCCTATCCAAAGCACTTGAATCGGCATGCACACGAATCTAGTATGAAGGATATAATATACGGCCCCAACCAATGGACTTTGATCTTCCCAGGATTGCATAGAAACTTAGAATCCTAAAGTAAAACCATATTCCCAACCTCAAATTGATTATTCTTAATGTGATGATCATGGCATGCCTTTTTTTTCAAGCCTTCTCGGTCCTCCGAATCCATTTAGCAAGGGATCATCTTTCATCCAACTACATTAACTTATCAATGTGCTCTTGCGATTCCTTATCATCATCTAATCCCCCTATGCGTATAATACGCAGAGAGGGGTAGCATGAACTCTACCGGAAAAACATCTTTTGCGCGCTAAACACCAATTTAAATAGTGTGGCTTTGTTCAATATTTTATAAGTTATTCTATACGCTCATAGCACGGTTGAGACTTTTCACTCCCAACAACACAAATATTGATCAACATGTGACTCAATATCTTGTTAAATGCCTCAGGGTCCCATTATTCGAGGGTGATAAGGAGTAGTCTTGTGATGAGCCACCAGGGAACTCGCCCACAAAATCGATGGTCTCTTTCAAAAATGAGTTCCCAGGTCACTAGTCAAACTTAGAGGGCACCCATACCTGTTGATTATATTTTCCCATAGGAATATTACTGATGTGGTCATCATGCGATCCCTCATAGGTTATGTCTCCACCCACCGTATTAGATAATCGGTGCAGTAATGATGTACCGTGAACTCATCCTTTGTGTAGCAAGTGAAATAGGGCCTAAAAATTCAATTTCTCATTTCTCGAATGGTTGAGCACTAGTTATTGGTCTCAATGGCATTACATCCATATTTCTTGGCTTACCAAGGCACAAGTAATGATCACAGGCCTTACAATATTCAATATAATCCTGGTAAAGGGTTTCCCACCAAATACCTACCACTAAAATATTCCATGCGGTGGAATTTCCTGCATAGTGCCCTCATGTAATTGCACCATGTGCTTCCTCCATGATTACATCATGCTCATATTCTAGTATTCACCATTGTAATACCTCATCCTGGCCTAACTTGTACAAGTCTCTACTAATTAACATGTAGGTGCAACACATGTAGCTAACTACTTCCTCTCCAGGGCCTTCATCCCCTCCTCGGTGCCACAAACATTCCTAAAGAAATAGTGATATCTTCCAAGTTATAGGGCATGCGCTGTAATCTAAATAGTTGTGCATCTAGAATTGTATCCTCAATGCTCTGCATGTCCTCTCCTGAGTCAATCCTTGATAAATATTTAGGCCCAAAATTACTCTTACCCATTTTTATAAAAGCGTAAACTCAAACTCCTAAAATAATAGGACCCACTTACATATGCGCCCTTGTAAGATGGGCTTGTTCAAAAATTATTTTAATTTCATGCGATCTATATAAAAGATAATAGGCATCGCTAGAAAATATTTCCTTAATTTTTCAACAAAGCACAAGGGTTATCTTCATACTATCAACCACAAGGGATGGTCAACAATTCCCTCTCCAAGTTATGCTAAGACTGCTCCAATCTCCATCCCGAATGCATCAACATGCACATGAAAAGGTTTATCACAAGCGAGAAATTGTAATATGGGTGTAGTAATGAGTCTATTCTTCAGTGTGTCGAAAGCCATCTGTTGTGCCTCTCCCCAATGGAACATACTCTTGTGTTTTAACAACTCCTCCAATGACATGGAAATCTTAGCATATCCCTTGATGAACTTCCTGTAATACCCTATATGCCCAAGGAATCCATGTAGCGCCCTCTGGTTAGTAGGTTCCCCTAATCCCACAATAATAGAAAATTTGGTAGGATCCACCAATAAGCCTTCTTTACATATGATATGTCCCAACAGGGTGCCAAATGGAGTAGCGAAGACACATTTCTTAATGTTGAGGGATATACTTAACTACTTACATCTCTCAAACATCAACCTCAGATTGTCACAATGGTCCTTCACTAATCCATACACCATCTAATCATCTAGGTAGACTTGTAAAAACTTGTGGATGAAGTCTTGAAACACCTAAACCACAATGCGTGAAAACACAAAGAAGTGCATTCTTCATCTAAAGCACATAATAGTGTAATAAAAACTTCCCCACTCTGTCGCAAAATTAGTTTTCTCCTAATCCTCCTTAGCAATTCTAACCTGATGATATCCCGAGAACCCATCCGTGAAGGAATAAATCTCTCATCCTACAACACCTTCCAAGATTTCTTCCATGAATGGGGTCAATAAGGGATCGATGACACACACCACATCCAAATCCTTGTAGTTAACACAAATCCTTATCCTCGCATCCTTCTTAATGTTGATGACCATCATACTTATCCACTTTGATTCCTCAACAACCTCAATGATGCCTGATGTGATCATCTTTTCAATCTCCTCCTTGACTTTGACATGTAGATTCGGATTCATTAGATAATATCTCTTCCGAATTGGGTGCACACCCCCCTTCAGTTTGATTATCATTTCTCCTAAAGAGTGTTAAACTCCCTTGATTTTGTTGTACACATGTAGGAAAAAATCTTGGAATTTGTGTAAAGGATAAATAATATTTGAAACCTCCCTTTCCAAATAGTAATCTCCAATAGTCACTTCTTTGGGTTCCGCCTCAGAGCCAATATTAACCTTCTCAATTTTCAAGGGTTTTTGTAAGCACACTTGCTCATCAACACTATCCATAACCTTGTGCATACCCACCGTATGGTTAGCATCCAAGCTCTCTACCTCTTCATCATCTATCACGTAGACCAACCTTTCTTTCTCCATTTCCATGCATATTGTTTCACTCGAATGTTTCGTTCCTTTTAGAAACAGAGATAAGGTTAGGGGCTAGGAGGAATACTGTAGAATGTCGAGATGGTGTGCGCGTACCGTAGAGAAAGATCGGGCTGATTGCGAAGAACTCCTTTTTGTCTTGGAAGGACTACTGCAAAATAAGAACACAAGACCACAAGATTTTGATTAGACAATAAATGAGAAGCGCCTTGGGCCCAGGAAATATAAAACTTCCTTTGAAGGTGGTCGGTTTCCTGCTAATATGAATTAACACAAAAGACTATAAAATATCAATTAAGTTGCTTCGTTGAACTAGGTAGGGGAAAGGCTGGTTTTACTGGTTTTGATCGGAGGAACGATGCGATTCTTGATAAGCGATGCGATTCTTGATAACCGATACCGGTGGGTTCTAGGATCTGTAGGTTAGTTGCTTTGTGGGGTAGTTGTGTTGTTTGTAAGGCTGTATATAGGTGGTATTAGGAAATAAGGTGATGAGAGGTAAATGAATGATAGTTAGATGCAATGGCACGTTGGGTAGTGGATTCAGAATGGATTTAGGAGGCATTTGTGATTCAAAGCATAAGAAATGTTATAACAGAGGACATGCAAGATGTGACTTACTGGTTTTGACAAAGATGCAAGTTGATCTCCTTTGCTGCAAACACTTCTGGTTTCTTCACTCGTCTCTGCTCGGTCAAGTGAAGATCTGGACTCTGTTTTCGCTCCCAATGATCTCTGTTGATTCAAAAATCATTCGACCTTGATCCAAAATGAAATTCCGATCCTTTGTTTTTGGTTTGGGGAGCCCATTTACAGGAGGCCGATGGCGGTTCGTAACCGATAGGCGGTCGGTAGTAGGAACCGGCATCGGTAAGGAAAAAGTAGGCTATTTTTAGTAAAATAGCCCACCTTCCTAACTTTTCTCCCGAGAGAGATCAGTTGCGGGCTTGGTCAAGTGGCTAGAAGGTCGGTTTTGGGTGCGAGTAAGGAGGCATTAGTTATGGATGTGAGTCTAGACCAAGTCATAGGTCTTAATTAGGTTAGTTTAGGGTTAGGGCTAGGTCATGATGAGGTGGAAAAATGAGGTGGCGGTAAGGTGATGTGGATTTATCAATTCTGAGGTAATTAATAAATAATTGTGTAAGGTTTAGGTGATGAGGTTAAGTTGCGAAATGAGATGCGGGTCACAAGGGGTCGTAAGACACAAATTTGGTGTCTACATTAGCCCCTTATTGTCGTGTAGCTTGTTTTGTAAAGGCTGCGCGGACACAATAATATGAAGTGGTTTCCCTGTTAAGGGTATAGGTAATCCCCTCAAATCTATCACGAGATTGAGTGAGCGGGAAATCGGGGATAGGGTTGATAAAGGGTAAATGGGGTAGAGGGGATGGTAAGATGGTGGGGTAGGTCGAGGAAGCGGACGCATGGTAAAATGCAATAAATACGACTAGGGTACATGATTTGTGAGCAAACCCGGTGTGCATAGGCAAAGGTCGATAGTTTATCCAAACAAGGGTGATATAATCACTGGTATCAAGGCATAGGAAGTAGCTCCGGGGTATATAACGGGTAAGGTACGAGGAACGTTTAGGCATGTCCGTGATACGAATGGTTGGTTTGGTTGAGATAAATGTCACGGTCTAGATCTACGAGCAAAGTTGGTCGACGAGATCAAGTCGAGGACCCTAATCATGCTAAAACACGAACAGTGAGCTCGATTGAACAAAAAACTACAGGATGGGTGGATAAAAGTGGATGGTTTTGATTTTGGGTAAGGTATTGGAGTGATACGGCCGTGGGTCGGGCCAAGTTGTTGGGTTGCAGCCTTGGGTCGGGCCAAATGGGTAGGGCGAGGCCTTGGGGCGGGCGGGTTGGTTAGGGCGAGGCCTTGGGTCGGGCCGGTAGGGTAGGGCGAGGCCTTGGGTCGGGCCGGTAGGGTAGGGCGAGGCCTTGGGTCGGGCCGGTAGGGTAGGGCGAGGCCTTGGGTCGGGCCGGTTTGTTAGGGTGAGGCCTTGGGTCGGGCCGAATGGGTAGGGCGAGGCCTTGGGTCGGGCCGGTTTGTTAGGGCGAGGCCTTGGGTCGGGCCGAATAGGGTAGGGTGAGGCCTTGGGTCGGGCCGAATAGGTAGGTAGGCCTTGGTTGGGCGAGGCCTTGGGTCGGGCCGAATGTTAGGTTGAGGCCTTGGGTCGGGCCGAATAGGTAGGCGAGGCCTTGGGTCGGGCCGTATAGGTAGGGCGAGGCCTTGGGTCGGGCCGAATGGTAGGCGAGGCCTTGGGTCGGGCCGGTTTGGTAAACAAATGGTGTTCGGCACAAAAAGGTGGATATAGGTGATATGTGGTTAAAAAGGGCAAATGGTAAATAAGGGCAAAAAATTGGGGAAAGTTGGAAGAAAAAACCGATGTCGATTCTACGTGACCGATATCGGTTAAGGGACCGATCTGGGTTCATTAGGGCAAATGAAACCGATATCGGTTAAGAGGCGAAAAACCTATAAAAAGAAAAATACGGCTTGTCATTGTCACTTTGTTATTTTGAAAACCAAATTGACTTATCGATGTGGAGAGTTGAGATTGGAGGTTTATTGAGTGAGGTGGAGCTATTTTACTTTGGAGGAGTGAGTTGTTTGCGGGCAGAGTGAGAGGAGGCGGCGATTGATTGGCGGGACCCAGCGAGTAGTCGAGTGGAGCCATAGCACGAGTAGGAGGAGCGAGAGGGGCTGGACCAGTGGACCACCACCACCCATCCCACCACGGCGACGTGTCGTAAATGCGGGTAGGCTTCGGAACTCTTTATTTTGTGCATTTGAATGGTATTAAGCGAAATTGGGGGTTTGGGTAGGAATTTACATTTTTTAGGAAATAATGAGTAAATTGACGTAATTTGAAAAACGAAGAGGATAGATGGGTAAAATAGGGCAAGTCGGTTGGGTGGGTAGGTTTTATGGTGTTTGGGTGGGTAGATAAGTATAAAAATGCAAAAATATGGGTGGGGGGCGCGCGGGGTTCGGCTCCCGCGATTACAACGGCCGATGTCGGTTCTTCTTAGCGGCCGGCATCGTGTCATGGATTGTGTGGACAGGGTGTGTTGGGCTGGACCGGCGTCGGTCGTATGTCGGCCGGCGTCGGTTTGGGTTTGTATGGGTATGGGTTGGGTTGGGTTTTGGGTGAGTTTTGTGTTTTGGGTTGGGTGGGGTGGGGTGTTGGGTGGGGTGGGGTTTGGTTGGGGTGGGTTGGGTGGGGTGGGGTTTGGTTGGGGTGGGGTGGGTTTGGATTTGGGTAGATTTTGGGCTTTGGGTCGGGTAGGGGTTTGGGTGGGGTGGGTGTGTTTGGGTTGGGTTTTGGGGTTGGGTGGGTTTGGATTTGGGTAGATTTTGGGCGTTGAGTGGGTAGGGGTTTGGGTGGGGTGGGTGTGTTTGGGTTGGGTTGGGTTGGTTTTGTTTGTTTTGGGGTTGGGTGGGTTTGGATTTGGGTAGATTTTGGGCGTTGGGTCGGGTAGGGGTTTGGGTAGATTTTGGGCTTTGGGTCGGGTAGGGGTTTGGGTGGGGTGGGTGTGTTTGGGTTGGGTTGGGTTGGGTTTGTTTTGTTTTGGGGTTGGGTGGGTTTGGATTTGGGTAGATTTTGGGCGTTGGGTCGGGTAGGGGTTTGGGTGGGGTGGGTGTGTTTGGGTTGGGTTGGGTTGGTTTGTTTTGTTTTGGGGTTGGGTGGGTTTGGATTTGGGTAGATTTTGGGCATTGGGTCGGGTAGGGGTTTGGGTGGGGTGGGTGTGTTTTGTTTTTGGGTTGGGTTGGGTTGGTTTTGTTTTGTTTTGGGGTTGGGTGGGTTTGGATTTGGGTAGATTTTGGGCGTTGGGTCGGGTAGGGGTTTGGGTGGGGTGGGTGTGTTTTGTGTTTTGGGTTGGGTGGGTTTGGGTTTTGGGTGGGGTGAGTTTGGTTTTAGGTGGGGTGAGTTTGGTTTGTAGGTGGGGTGAGTTTGGGTTTTGGGTGGGGTGGTAGAGAGTCGGGGTGTGGTCGGGGGATAAAAGGGGGTTTAGAGGATAAAGTAGATGTTGTGATAAAAAGTAGGTCTAAGGATGTGGGTTGGTTTTGCGAGCACGTCGGCGGTTGGCGATGTGGGATAGGATGCCCCCTTGTTGGTGCGGATGAGACCACATGTGTCCGCAGCTCAGCAGGCGATCATGCGCGAGTGGGACTCGGTGGAGTCAGTGGAGTACGATATAGAGAGATCACGGCGATGGTCGCCCTCATCGAGAGATGGGATCCGGCGACCAATGTGTTCCATCTCCCGACTGGGGAGATGACTATCACGTTGGAGGATGTGTATCGCATCCTTCGACTACCTATCGAGGAGCGATCTTCGAGTAGGTCGAAGACTACCATGGACAGCATATTACAGGTTTTTGGAGATGCAGCCGCGCTACTTACCTATCACAGTGCGAGCATTGGGTATGGTGACATGTACCGTGCGCATCGACATGAGACACGGTGGCATTTGTCTTGATGATGATTAGGATCACACCCGCCCTCCCGGACTCGAGAGGAGGCCGCTTTCCACGGGCGTTGATGGGGGTGTTGCTTGAGATGATTGAGGAGCATACTTGCTATGCGTGGGCACCAGTGTATCTGGTGCAGCTATACAGAGAGCTCTGGGGTTATCGCCGGATGAGGCGATTCGGTATCTGTTCGACATTTTTGCTGCATTGTTGGGCATATGAGCACATCATATGCATCAGGCCAGTAGGGTTACCCCAGCAGCCAGGGCCACAGGTCATATACAGATATGGCTTTCAGAGGTGGTTGGGGGTCGTGGGGCAGCCACGAGCAGTTCTTGCAGGGTGAGATGTGGCGTATTATAGACATTTATTAGAGGGCCTGACAGCGGTAGACATCATATGGAGACCTTACAGAGGTCATCACCCACACGAGGAGGCCGAGTATACGATTCTGGCCAGGATCCAGTACACTTTACTGATAGCGGGACGGGGCCAGGCGAGATGCGAGAGGATACCCCTAGAGAGGTACAGCGAGCGAGATGGGGCTGCGGCAGGGCGAGCCACCTCCCTTCCCTCGGTACAGGAGGGATGATGTAGGCCCCACTTTGCACTGCACCACAGCCCTTGGATCCAGTTGGGTTGCGAGAGAGGCCAACGCGAGATGATGGCGTAGATGATCTTGGGTGCAGGGAGCATACGAGGTTTGGTGGGCTGGTCGAGAGCGGCGAGGTAGCACCCGCACGGCCGAGACTTAGCGGCGTGGCGGCGAGAGAGATCAGCTCGAGGCCAGTGCGGTTATTACGAGGGCAGGCTTGCTGCTGCGCGAGCACGAATAGGGGTCTTACGAGGCGGTAGCTTGAGCTCGAGTACGAGCACGGCACCACCACCACCACGGCCACGTGCCAGAGTGCGAGTGCAGTGCAGCAGTACAGCCAGCAGCAGCAGCCACGGCCCGAGGCACGAGTACGAATACCACTGCACGCAAGCACGCAGCCACAGCACCACCACGAGCACGAAGTGCGCGGTAGGAGTCAGGGACCAGCCGATCTGCAAGCGGTGGCACGGATAGATACATGGAGGCGAGAGCGGAGGCCGTACTATCGGATGTTCTTGATAGTACCGGGCTGAGTATCTCGGCCATATGCGGCACACGGCGGAGAGACCTCGCGTAGTCGAGAGATCGCGAGGAGGTGCGGCCACGGCCGGCGTGTGCATTACGGTAGGAGGCGAGAGGCACCGCGAGGACCAGCGAGGAGAGGTGTTGAGGTGGTGGGGAGAGGCGAGGATCCCCACATAGTTTTGTATAGGGACATGGGCACGGTCTGCGAACAGGTTGTGTTGATAGAGGCTGCGTGCGTCATTTATTCATGTATGGATTCATTTATTCATTATATACTGGCTGCGAGTCGAGTGCGGGTTGTATATTTGATACCGGCTGTGAGCCGAGTATATTTTTGATATGAGGGACCGGCCTACGAGCCGAGTCGAGATTTTGGATAGTTATTGCGGCCTGCGTGCCGGCTTAGTTGTATGATGAGATCACAGAGGCCCCGATGCAGGGCACATTGTATATTTGAAAATTTGTATATATATATAGAGATGATGTTTTGATCCACATGCAGTGTTCAAAAATGTGTTTAAGTATTTCGTCAATGGTTTGTGGTATAGAATATATGATGAGTTTATTTGACATGTTGATATATGGATGATGTGTTATATGATGAAATGTTGCATGTTTTGGGCTGGTTTTGTGACATTGTTATATATGTATCTGATGAGTTGGATCCAAATGATGAGTTTTTGGTTTTGTGTAGATGTGACTTAGTTGATGGTTTGTTTGTTTTTGTAAAATAGATGATGTTATGGACATTGTAATGATATGTGTGGTGGATGGAGAAATATGGATAATGGTGTTGTTATGCAGGAAAAAGGGCGGGCGCGACAAAAAATTAGGTAGAAAATGAAGAAAAAGAACCATGTTGTAAAAAGATAGGTCTATAACCGATATCGGTTAGCGAACCGATGTCGGTAGCTACTAGACCGATATCGGTCACATGACCGATACCGGTTATTTAGTTATGAGCTTTTCTAAAAATAGAAAAGCTAGGGTGGCAACTTAAGTTCTTATTTTTAGAGCCATGCAAGAGTTAAATACGTGAGCGCGGCGCTTTTTGGCAGGCGAGGCAGTATTTGCATGAGAGATTTGAGTGATTAGGAGTAAAGAGACGGAAAGTGATTGTGATCGAGATTGAAGACGAAAGAAGCGAGTTTGAAAAAGGTGGTGATAATGGCGGGGCGAGGAGAAACATCCGGCGGCGAGGGACAAGAGGAAGACAAGGGCCACCTCAAGCTCTGCTGACCCAAGAGGTAACGTTTTGTTTGTGATTTGACTCTTTGCATGTTTTGTGAATAAGATGGGGAGAGTATGTGGGTAGATATGAGAAAGAAAAGATGATAACAAGGGTTATAAATGGGGTGAGTGTTACATGGTAGGTAATCAAGGGTTTTAGTATATGCATGTATACGAGAGAGGAATAAGCAGCAATTTATTGTCGTAGGTGGTTGTTTTAGGCAAGGTGTATGAAAGTAACGAGGGGACCGATATCGGTTAGGGATAACAGGTATCGGTTACTCAACATCTTGGTTAGGTATAAATCGATACCGGTTCTTTGTAGGAATTTCGAAATTTGAGAAAAAAACCGGGGATTGGAGGAATTGAATGGTTTTTGTTATTTGGATGTATGCGAGGTAGAGCGGGGTTGAGGATGAATGATAGTGTACAGCCTTGTTGTCACGAATCCGGCGGATGTAACGCCAATTTGAATGGACATTGATAAATCGTTTGGGGTTAAGTGGAATCTGCTATTATTCACGAATCACACGTAACCATGCTATGTTACAGGCGTTGATTGAGAGATGGAATCCTGAGACAAATACCTTCTATCTGCCAACAGGGGAAATGACAGTAACATTGGAAGATGTGTTCCGTATTTTGAGACTCCCAATTACAGGAAAACCAGTATATCAGGCATTACCTAGCGCGGCACGGGGAGCGATAACAGTAGTATTTGGTCCATACGCACGAGATTTAACACAGCGAGGTTTGTCATTCACGTATGGGATAATGTATGCAGCACACCCTGAGGAGACAAGGTTAGCAGTAATATTAATGATAGCGGTAGGGTATTATGCATTACAGAGGCGATGGGGGAATATTTCCAAAGGCATTGATGTGTGTTATTTGGGAGATGATAGAAAGGAACGTGACGTTTGCATGGCACTGCATATTTGGCGGAGCTATACGAGGGGTTTATGGGCTTGTAGGCAAAATCACGAGCGACCTTTGGATTGTTCATACTTATTACACTTTGTTGGGCCTATGAGCACATTGTTTGTGTGTGACCAATAGGCCGACCCATCCGGTCGGGAGAGAGCCAGTTACAGAGGTTGGGATTGAGACGATGGGTCCCAAGCGAGAACAAGAGGCAAGATCCCGAGGCTATGACGGGTGACATTGAGTATTATAGGCGGTATGGGAGAGGGTGACGATTGCGGATATCTATTGGCGGCCTTACGGGAACTATATGGTAATAGAGAATATAGGCGAGAGTTGAGGGTGTAGAGCGATTGAGGTGGATCGCGAGGGGCACGAGCCGCAGTGAGTATGAGAGGATTCCTCTAGATCGCGTGTGCGACAATTTGAATTTGTGCGAGATATACCCGAGCTTATAGACCATATATGAGGATCGACGCGAGAGCGGTATTCTCACCTCCCGGCCAACACCTCGAGAAGGTCTGAAGAAGTAGCGGCCGATCGCGGGGTAATGGATGCGAGAATGACAGAGAGGCCTATAGATTATGGTGGGTAGCGAGAGCTGCGAGGTGTACGTGATCATCGACATAGCGGTGATTACAGCGAGAGAGGATCATCTGCGCGTTTGGTTCAGCGGCTCAAACGCGGTGAATGAGACAAGAGGATTGTTAGTGGTTGCGAGTCACGGGCGGGAGAGAGACTAGAGGCTGGAGTCCTCCATGCGAGAGCGTATTCATATGTTATAGGAGAGATTGGCGATCGGTGGGCGGTACAATAGCCGTGGTACCATTGAGGACGAGAGGCTGGCGAGAGGGTCGATGATCACGATCATCACCTAGTTCGGGATGAGGCGTGAGGTCTAAATAAATGTTAGCAAGGTATAAGAATAAATAAAATACCGACTGCGTGTCGATGATAGAAAGATGTATTTGTTTAACATCTAAATAAAACGAGATATGTATGTTGATTTGAGTTATAATAATAAGAATGTTTTCGTTTTGACTTTCGGTGTTTTGAAAAAGGATAAAGAGGAATGTGATTAAATAGAAATACACAAAAATATTTATATTTACCACACATGATAGGTTATGGTAGGGGATGGTCGAGCTAACCTTGGGAGACCCCATGTCTCAGTCTGCCTACGCAGCCCTTTGCACAAAGCAGGAGGGCCTCGGACCGATGTAGTTCTCCCTTAGGATCGGGGAGAGGTGAAATCGAGCAATTTAGTACGGTTTAGGCAATTGGTTGATTGGTAAGAATATTGATATTAATATTGGTAAGGTAAGGTTGTTGGTGTCGGAAATGAATTGGTGATGTTGTAAAGGTATAAGGGAAGTGAAAGTTAGCCTACCCAAGTGGTAGGGAACCATGTCTGATTAAGATCAACACACAATCCTAGATGCGAGGCAAAGCGGAAAGAGTGCTCCGTAGGTGAAAAGAGCTAAACAAACCACCAAACATAGAACGAGCTTGAAGCCCTAGGTACCGTGCATAGACGAGAAGTCCATAGGTGAAAAGAGTTGTATGATCACAATATATCGGGTGAGCGTTACGTCCCTTGAGTTGAAACAAATGGTGAGGTGAGGTGGATGATATAGGCTGAGTACAAGAATTTATTACAAAGTGAGTGTTACGACGAAAGAGAACCTACCCTAAATAGACAAGTCCATGACCCAAAAATTTCTTTTGAATGAGGCCTTTATTTTACTGAATATAGACTGATCGATGCGGGAAGTCTACAAGGGATATTGATTGTGCTATTCTTGAGGTCTTCACGAAGGCTGATCAATGCGAAAGCTTCGATAAAGGCTGGCTGTGTATAGTGTCCTTCGAGGGAGCGATCTATTTATAGTATGCGAGATATGATTTTAGTGCATAGCTGTCCTTCGAGGCTTGATCTATATATAATAGCAGCAATAATTTGGCATATAGCTGTCCTTCGAGGAGCAGTCTATATATAATTTAGATAGCTAGATGTTCTTTTGGCGTGAAGCATCTAGTTTGGTAGGAAGTTTGACTCAAGAAAATCCCATAAGAATACGGCTTATTTTAATACTTTGAAGTCATGGACTAGACTAAAAAGGGAAGGCATCGTTTAGGTGAGGTGAGAATCAAACTATGTGAGCTTGATTTTATTATGAGGTGTAGGAAGCGAAGTGCATGTGGTGGTATGTGAGCTCGGGACGAGCGGCGGGTAGATAAGAAGTGATATAACACTAAATTCAACGGTAGAATGGTCGAAGATGCAAGGCATTAAGGGTTCGAGCTCGGGCTTACCATTAAGTGAAGCTAAGCGATAAGTGCACGATCCATAGGTGTGAGTGATTATATAAGGCCCAATCGAATTGGGAAAAATTTTCCGTTTTGCTCTTTTCTAGTTTGGTGACATGTTGATTCTCTTTGAGGACAAGATCACCAACCTTAAAGATACGCTCATGAAGCTGCTTATCATAAGCACGTTTGATGCATTTTTGATAGATTTGAAGGTGATCAAGAGTTGTAAGACGACGTTCGTCAAGAAGCTCCAATTGGGCTAACCGCTCTTGGCGGAAATCATCGTTAGTGAGAATATCCTGAAGAGATATTCTAAGGGAGGGTATTTGTATTTCGAGAGGTAAAACAGCCTCGGTACCGTATACCAAAGAAAAAGGTGTGGCATTAGTAGAGTACGAATCTTTAGTACGATAAGCCCAAAGGGCAAAGGGAATGTGATCGTGCCAATTTCTTCCGGATTCATTGACAACTTTCATGAGGATTTTGGTTAGGGTTTTATTAGAAGATTCAGCCTGACCATTGGCCTGCGGATAGTAAGGCGATGAGAAACTAAGTTTGATACCAAAGTTGTCACAAAGGTCTTGTAACAACTTGTTTTTAAAGATTTACCATTATCATTATTAGGCGATGAGGAATACCAAAAGCGACAGAGATAATGTGATGGTTAATGAATTCGAAAATTTTTCTTTTTAGTTGAAATGAGTGGAATAGCCTCCACCCATTTTGTGTAATATTCGGTTCTTTGTGATAATCCATCGGTGGCGTTGTGAAGAGGGCGGGTGAATCTCACCAATAAGGTCTAAACCCCATTGTGAGAAGGGCGAAGATCTCGGCGACTTGGAGCGGGTGGCTAGGAGTATGTTGAAGGTTGGCATGTTGTTGACACATAACACAACGCTTAACATATTCGTAGCGATCATTATTGAGTAGGCCAATAATAACCAAGGCGAAGGATTCGTTTGGCCACAGCGAGGCCACTAAAATGTCCACTACAAATACCGTCATGGACTTGTTGGATGGTATGGGTGATCTCCACACCGGTGAGACATCGAAGGAGGATGCCATCAAAGCCACATTTATAAAGGAGTCCCCCATAACTACATAATGAGAAAGCGTTTTAAGAAAAGCACGTTTACGGTACTAGTAAGGTCGGAAGGGAGAGCAGAGAGGTTGTAAGGTAGTCATGGAATTGGTGATACCAAGTATCCTGTGAGTTAGAACCACGGTATTTATCATACAAACTACAGGGGTTGAGTAGGATGGGGCAAAAAGTTGTTGGACCAAGACAAAAATGTCGAGTCGATTGATGAGGCTGGAATTTGCGAGGCTAAGCAAGCCATAGTATCCATGAAATTTGTTAGTAGAGCGTGGAATGGTTTGGATAGAATAGTGAGTAAATAAGGCTAGAAGCGAATCACGTAGTGTTTGTATTTTGAAGTTCCTCATTTTTGCATTGGTAGATGCCCATAACTTGATTGACTACCAATTGAGTCGCCAAAAATATTGATAGATTTGATACCTAAATGTGCGCTGACACGGAGACCCGAGAACAAGGGCCTCGTATTCCTTTGTATTATTAGTGCAAGGAAATCGAGTCGGAATGAAAGAGGCATAGGCTCGGCGTCGAGAGGAATAGAACAACGCCAGCTCCTCCACCGCGTTGGCATTTAGATCCATCGAAGAAGAGGTCATTTGATACGACTCCTCCTTGAGTGAAAGAGTGGCGATGAGTTCGTCGGGGAATGTAAAATTGGTAAATTGTTCTCCGAGTAAAGGGGCTTCCATGAAGTTGGTGCGCGATGGTTTGTCCTTTGATTGATTTACGTGGGCGAACTCAAGGTCGAGGTCGGTGAGGAGCATGAGCCATCGGGCGTCGTTGGTTTAGATGAGGTTTGGCATACATGTAATGGATGGGGTCCGTGTTGGTGATGATGAAAGTTTTGTGATTCAGAAGGTAGTGTCGGAGTTTGGTAGCCACGAATGATAGGGCTAGGCACAACTTTTCTACATGTGTATACCTAGTCTCATAGTCCACCAAAGTACGACTTATATAATAAACGGCTTGTTCTCGATTCTCAGAGTCACGATGTGCAAGCATGGCCCCTACAGCGTGGTCAGTGGTGGAAAGGTAAAGGTAGAAAGGGCGGTCGTCTTGAGGTGGGATAAGCACGGGTGGCTGCAAGAGATAAGTTTTGAGAGCTTCAAAGGCTTGGTGGCACTCTTGGCTCCATTGAAAATCAATGTCCTTCTTAAGGAGGTGATGGAAAGGTTGACATCGATCCGAGAGTTGGGAGATGAAACGTCGGATAGATTGTAACTTACCTTGTAAGCTACGCAATTGTTTGAGATTGGTAGGTGGGGGCATTTCGAGAATAGCTTTGACTTTAGATGGGTCGACCTCAATGCCACGCAAAGAGATGATAAAGCCAAGAATTTTTCCCGAAAGGACACCAAAGACACATTTTTTTGGTTGAAGACGGATAGAATATTGTAGTAGGCGGTCAAAAATAATGGTTAAAACATCGAGATGTTCACTGCGATGTTTAGACTTGCCAAGAAGATCGTCGACGTAATCTTCAAGGATAGTGTGCATAATGTCATGAAAAATGTAGGTCATAGCCCGTTGATAGGTGGCACCAGGCATTCTTAAGGCGAATGGCATTACGCGGTAACGAAGGTTCCCGAGGAGTTATGAAGGCGGTTTTGTGTTGATCGGCGAGGCGACCAAAATTTGGTTGTATCTGAAAAGCCATCCATGAGAGAGCATCTCATGGCTGCGGTGAGATCAACAAGTTGGTCAATGCTAGGTAGGGGAAGTCATCCTTAGGGCAAGCGAGGTTAAGATCCCGAAAATCCGTGCATATCAAAAGTCCCCGTCTCTTTAGTGATAGTGCGATGTTAGAAATCCATTGAGGATAGTCATAGGCAAGATGAAGGAAACAGAAGAAGTCGTTGAAGCTCTTCTTTGACCAAGAGGGCAATGCGTGGATGCATTTTCTCGGTTTTGTTTGACTGGTTTGGAATCGGGGTTTAGAGTGATGTTATGGACGGCAGCGATGGTAGGATCAATTCTGGCATGTCGGCGTAAGACAAGCGAAAGCTTGGTTGCGAGCATGGAGGAAAGTAGTAAAGGTGACTTGTTCTGATGCGTTAAGGGATTGTCCGATCTTCACAATGTGAGGATCCTCCTCCATGTGGATGTTGATTTCTATAGTAGATTCATTCGGCATGGTTTGGGTTTGAGATGGTAAAGCTCGTTGAATATAAGAATCATCGCGCGCTTGAGTAAGTGAGGATGGAGTCATCATCGACACTCAACAACATTAATCAAAGGTGAATCCTCTTGATCATGTCTGGATACAGAAGGGGAAGAGAAGATGGGTCCTCATTATCGCGTTGATAAGTGAGAGGACCTATGAAGATAGCATTTATGAAAAAAAAAAGTTAGGAGGGATAGATTCGTGATCTATCGACTCTGTGGGTGATGATGGCAAAGTGGGTGATGATGGTTTGGTAGGGGTGACGTCGTCTTCTTCCAGAATACAGCTGACATGAGGTGTCTCCTGTGTAGGTGTTTCAGGAAAACCGAGACCACTGCGATCATTGTGTTTGCGGGTAGTCACGGGAATGAGTGTATGTCGGCCTTGTTCATAAAGACCAAAACCAAAGCCTTTCCAAGCACAGCGAGTCAAGAAGGTGAGGGCGAAGCGACGATTTGTCAAGTATTGAAAATCAGATTGGAAGGGAACCACACCAAGAGGAGGTTCAGGGGTAATGGAGGATGTGTCAACACCCCCATATGTTAGGTTGGTGCGGCAATGGGGTGGTCCGTAAGAGATTACCTCCCCCACGCGACGGTCGTAGGTGGGATGTGCATGTAATTGTCCATACTCCTGCGGGGTAGGGAAAGAACTAACGTTATATAGGCGGTACTCCCCGGCGTAAGGCATTGAAAAATATCTACTAAGGGTCGGAGGTTGGGATGTTAGCTTGCGGGAAGGAAGTGGTTTTGCGGCGGTGGTTTCATCGATTGAAGGCGTAGGCGCGGTTGAGGTGGATGGTTGAGGTACATTTGAAGAGGATGGTTGGGTTGAATGTATGGGTGTCTTGATTGGTATAAGCACATCGTTAGGGCGGTATAACATATTGCGGTTTTAAAGGGGGAGGATCAGCTTTTACGGTGTAGGACTTCCCCTCGTGCTCAAATTTTATGCATCTATGTAATGTTGAGGAATGCATCCCATGGCCGGATCGAGGCGACCCGTAATATATTATATTGGAACTCTCCCTCAGGACATAGAAGAGTTCGGGTAAAGTATGTGGTCTACCCGAATGTTGAGGATCACGGTGCCTAAGGTAGAGGTAATAGCGTCATTGAATGACCGACATGATGGGGTTGCACACATGTAGCTAGAAGGGATATTCATTTGTTGAAAAGCTTTTGAAGAGATGATGTTTAGGCTAGCACCCCCCATCAATCATAACATGACGCGTACGAATGTCCCGGATGTAAGGCCCGAGATGAGCAGGCGAAGTCGGGATCTTACATACCAAAATCGACAATTTCATCTTGAGCCAACTGCTGATGCAGTACTTGTGGTACGAGAGGCGAAGTGGTTGGGGTGGTGGGTTGTTTGGTGAGAGAGGCAATGTGATTGGGTGTTAGAATGGAGGCAACGGGGGTTTCATTAGGTAAGACCTCGATCCCTGAAGAATTTCAACGAGCTTGTCGATGAGATTGAAGTCGAATGAGATCATATAGTGTCATTTTGACGGGTGATTGGTGAAGCTGTTTGATCATGGCTCGATGGAAAACTCCATTAGAGACGGGGTAAGCGGGTCCACGAATAACCACTTTGGGTGGTGGTGCAATCGGGATCTTTGACGGAGAAAGAGAGGGCCTTGGTGTGCTTTCTTTCGCTTTCTCGTTGTTTTTCTGCGCTCGAGTAGCAACACTAATCATATTAATCTCGTAAACTTTGAGATGAGGAAGATGGTTGGGATAAATTATGGTCTTGAGGGTGGGGTTGTAATAATGATAGATCGTGGTGAGGCGGGGATAGGTGGTATAGGAGAGGGAATTGAAGCTAAAGGTCTCTCCTTCGTAAGTTGTCTTTCTTAACCTTTCTATCTAGGAGAGGTGGTGACGAAGGATGGTTTTAAAAACTTTGCATCCCTCCACATCATGTCTGGTGTGCGGTGATAAGCCACAGATTTTAGACTCATCGTAACCTCGGGCCGAGGTTTAGACGGGTCATAAGGTCTAAGTGGGTGTAGGGAAATGGTCGTATTCTCTAACAACATGGCAAGGATTTTAGCGTAAGATCCTTTGAGTGGGTCAAAATCGGAGGAGGATGAGGGTATTGGTTGTGTGGGTTTCGGTAATGTTTGGGCGTGGCTGGTTCGTATGGGTGGTGGTTTAGCCAAGGGGTGTTGACACGTGGTTTTCACTAAACGTGGTTTCTTTGGCGCAGAGCTATGTTGGTGGTTAGATGATGAGGCTACGAGATGACATGGTAGCGGGAAACAACCACGGAGAAAAGGGAGTGACAAAAAATAAATCCTTTGATGATGGATTTTGTTTAGGGTTGATGGGTGGACAGGATATGTGGGGTGATAATGTTGATATACCCTTTGATCCTGTATGGGTGCGAAAGGCATAGATCGTTTTGAAGAAAACGCGCGGGAGGTATGATATATTGGTGCGAGGTGGAAGGATGAGGTCCCAATATGGAAGGTAGGTATGGCGATGATGGTTTTGATTGTGATAGAGGCACGGGTTGAGTGTGTCTCCTAGGTGGCGAGGCGGCTTTATTCTTGGACAAATCTAGTCGCTTAGGCGGGTGTGTTAGGCCCAGGTATGGGTAAGGTCCCAGCGTAGGGGAAGATTTGGCTAAGTTAATAGAAGTGGACGAGGCATTTGGTAGAGGTGAGGGGGTGAAGGTGAGAACATGGGCATTTTAAGCCACAAAACACTTCGGGTATATGGTGGAGGTCTCGGGATCGGTCATTTGCATTTGAGTAGAATATGGCATACTCAAGCGTTCCCATAGGATTTGTCTATCCTCTGGAGAATGGCAGTCTTGAGCTTGAATTGTAAATTTGAGTACGGAAGAAAGGTGGGTTGTGATTCCAGTCCACTTTGTGGGTGTGATCTGATGAGTAGATGAGTCTTGTATCAATAGATGTTAAGAGGTCAACCGTCGTTGAAAAGATTTAGGTGATGAAGAACTAATAGGTAAGAGGCGTGTTCGAGAGGATCCGTCATGGTTAAAGAATTTGGTGATGTCGGTGTAAGATATTTCTCGTCTAAGGATGTCAAAAGGAGTGGCGTACCTTCCTCTTGTGCAATAAGAGTGGTAGAAGGGAAGTTTGGGAAATAGATAGATTAGATAACATCCGTTCGCGATCTTGTAGGGATGTGGTATAAGCGAGACTCATCGATGGGAAGAGGAGTGCAGGCGATTAACTCCTTATGGGTAAAGGAATGATTTCGCTTTGGTTCGATGGTGGTAAAGGAGGTTCGGGCTCCTGTGTTAGTGAAGAGGCTTGATTCAAAATTTTCTCGATAGAGGCTTTGGGCTGGGTATCGAAGACTGCATGGATCTCATGAACACTCTCCTCGGCTAAGATATCCTGGTTTGTGTTACTGTTGGGAGAGTGATTCGGGAATGGTTTGTTGAATATTTTCAAATTTCGGTTGGCGGGGCATTAGGATTATCGAGGTTATATCCCTAAATCAACCATTTCTGCACTATGTTTTTCAACATCTTGCAGTTCTCATGACTATGTCCCTTCACGCGGTGGAAGTTACAGAAGTCATTTTCTTTGTACCAGGAAGGTATGGCGCGAGTGGAATCAAACCCGAATGAGGTTTAACGGGAGGTAATGTAATGGCTCTGCTTTGAGAAATTTTCCAATATCACACCATATGTTTCTCCCAAGGAGTGTAGTTGATGGGCTCGGCTTTGTACTTATAGGTGGTTTTGGTGGGGTATTAGATGGTGTTTGAGATTTAACCATCACCGCGTGGACAGCTCCTTTTGATTTAGAAGAAGTGGACGCGTGAGGAGTGGTGGTATTTGGTTTATTGGTAGAATCGGGAGTTCGGAAATTGGGGTTTTGTTGCGAACCGACAAATTTCTCTTCTTCTAAGGCTCGAATTTCTAGTTTAGAGCCATGGTAAAACCTCATCAAATGTGCGGAAAGTTTGAATTTGAAGAGTAGGAGAAATGTGCTTAGCACATGCCCGTGTGAAAACTTCGATAAGTTCGGCTGAGGTAAGGCATATGTAAGTTGGTTGATAAGGCCACGCCATCGTCCAGCGAAATCTGCGATAGATTCGTCTTTGAATTGTCGGATGGCATAAAGGTCGGTGATGGATAATTTCTTAGCAATGTTAATGGAGAAGTGATCCAAGAAAGATTGGGCTAGTTGGTTAAAAGAGAAGATTGAGTCTTTGGGTTAAAGCCTTTGTACCACTCAGCGGGTCTGATAAGGACATGGGAAATGTCTTGAGTAGCGAGGCATCATCATGGGCGATCAAATAACAAGCATGTCTAAATGATCGCAAGTCTTGTTGAGGATCCTCTTTACTATTAAAAGCGAGTAAATTTCAGGTAGTTCCCATTGAGGAGGATATGAGTGAAGGGAATAGAAGGGTGAATGGGCTCCCAACAAACTTGCTCGTATGTCAAGGCGCTACGACTTCCCGACACGAAGCCTCCAGTTTTGCATTTTGTCCATCATTTGTTTGATGAAATCTATGGTTGGATGAGATGATGGTGCGGTTGTGGCAAACGGAGGCAAATTGGGCCAAGGGCCTCCAGCTGAACAATGGTGGGGTTAAGTGTTGATAAGGTATGGAGGATGAATATGTTGGCCTTCTGACGAGAATAGGGATGTCCCATATAAGGTGTTGAGGTTCTTTGGATACGTGTATGGGAATGAAAAGGTAGGCGGAGCTTGAGAAGGAAAGCTCGTGTGGATAGGTGGCGAGAGCAAGTCATGAATGGAGTAGTCTGCAAGAGAGATGAGGTAGGGGCGATCGGTGGTAATGATATGTCGGGTCAAGATTAGCCAAAGAAAAGCCAATCGAGTCGTATGAACCTCTGGCCCTGTCGGATTGGGAGACGGGGCTAGAGATGCAGGAAGCAAGGCGGTATTATCAGGTGGAGTGGGAGCTAAATGAGCAGCTATACTAATAGGCATACCAACAAGGAGCTAACATCGGGCGTATGGTCGGGGTATGCGACAAATAGTATTGTACAGCGCTAGAATTAGAATCTAGAAACTTGGCAAAGTCCTTGTCTCCTACGGGAATTTGGGGGATCTCACTGGTGTCTGTAGGATTCCCCACAGAATGTGAAGGGGGTGATTCAGGTAAAGAAACAGAGCAAGCATGTGAAACCATGGCGGCAGCTTGCTTTCGAGTGATAACAACCATGGATAGGTGTTCACAGTAGGGTTTCAATCTATCTAGAACAGAAATAGCCTTAGAATGGTGAAATTGGCAGGGTGCTGGTTTGTTAGGGGTTGTAGAAGACGATGGCGAAATCGATAGTCGATCTAGTATCCGATGTCGGTTATACTATAGCCGACATCGGTCAGGTAACCGATGTCGGTGTAAGAAGTCTGGGTTAACAAGATATAAAAGGCTGCTAATTTGATTTTTAACAACGTTTAGTATACGTGTCCAATTATTGATCACAGAAGACAGAGTATGAGAAAGAAAACAGAACTAAAAACAAGCAAGATGCACACACAAATCCAGAGATTAACCCTAGGGTTAATTTTAATTATCGTGGGCTTATGCCTTTAGACGTAGAATGATGTGAGAATCCTAAACAAGAGACTTAGGGGAAATGTCAAGTTGTTTTGGCTTATAAGGTTACCTCAATCGGGCGGAGGAATACCGCGGAAAAAAAGGGGATGTTTGAGCTGTTGTGTTAATTGTGAAGTGATTCGGTATGTGTTGTGCAGTGAATGTAAGATTAATTTCCTGTCAATACCATGGATATCACCCCCACGTGTACGACCTGTTACTTAATCTACATTCACTAGAATTGAAAAACAACAAGCAGGAATGCAATGCACGTGTTTTAAACCCAAATCAAAAATTATGTTCGATGAAGCAAGAGAGATGACTTTCACTAATGCGAAACTAGGAAAGCAAGACAAATTCTTTACGAAATATATAACAAAAGCAGCAACAGCAAGTATGCTTCCTAAAATGAAAATAAGCAAGAGAAACAGAAACCCAAGATGGGTCCCACAGTGTGCCAAAATGTTTCACTCGGAATGTTTCATTCCTTTTAGAAAGCAGATAAGGTTAGGGGCTAGGAGGAATACGTAGAATGTCGAGATGGTGTGCGCGTACCGTAGAGAAAGATCGGGCTGATTGCGAAGAAATCCTTTTTGTCTTGGAAGGACTACTGCGAAATAAGAACACAAGACCACAAGATTTTGATTAGACAATAAATGAGAAGCGCCTTGGGCCCAGGAAATATAAAACTTCCTTTGAAGGTGGTCGGTTTCCTACTGCTAATATGAATTAACACAAAAGGCGCAAAATATCAATTAAGTTGCTTCGTTGAAGTAGGTAGGGAAAGGCTGGTTTTGGTTTTGATCGGAGGAACCGATGGCGATTCGATAACCGATGTCGGTTCTTGATAACCGATCTTGGTGGGTTCTAGGATCTGTAGGTTAGTTGCTTTGTGAGGTAGTTGTGTTGTTTGTAAAGAGCATGTATATAGGTGGTATTAGGAAATAAGGTGATGAGAGGTAAATGAATGATAGTTAGATGTAATGGTACATTGCATAGTGGATTCAAACGGATTTAGGAGGGCTGTGATTCAAAGAGCATAAGAAATTTT